>JASAMX010019646.1:0-16495 GCA_030248175.1 Microlaimidae sp. YZB2_3 | reverse complement strand
GGAGATTTTTTTGAAATCCTGGAAACCCCCATTGATCATTACTTTCATTTAAAAAATGTTATTATTTCATTTAATTTAAATTTTTTCATTTTTCCTGGGAACCTCGCCAAAAAACACTGAATTTCAAAGGATCAAAAAGTAAGAAAATTAAAAAAAAACATATTTACTTACTTTATATTATTATTATATTATATTTATTTTATTATTAATAATATATTAGAGAGCGTGATTTAGTATTTAGCGTGTTCTGGGTTTCGTGGTGCGTGCTTGATGTTTGGGATTTGAGGGACTGGAGCACCTTTGCTTTTTAGCAAAATAAGAATCGCACCATTGTAGCACAATATTATGAAAAAAATTACGTAATTTCTAATGTTTATTTTTTAATTATAGATTATTATTATGTACAATTATAAGCATTAAATAAAAATCATGATTAGATTGTAAATCAAAATATCTAACTATATCCACAAGTTTAATAACAGCATTATTGTGCTTTAATGTGGGATAGGCGCAAACTCTGCGCTTAGCCCAGAAACTCTGGGCGTCCATGCCCCCAAGGCCTCCCGGGTTCCTAAATATGGCTGATTATAAGACCGACCGGTATCCTATACCCGACCCCTAAAAATTTTTTTGGGGGTATTTTTATAAAATTGTTTTTGGTTTTTTTTGGGTGTGTGGTATAAAATTTTTTTTTGTGGTATTTTTTGGGAGGTATAACCCCCCACCTATTATTATAATGATTATTTTATTATTATTATTGTTCAAACATAACACAATATTATTTATCTGTCTCTATTTAGAATGATATTACATATTTGTAATTTTTTATATTTCAATTTTTTTTATCTCTTTACGCAGGCAAGGCAACATTTTTTCTTAGAAAAGTCTGCATAAATTTTATTTCATAAATTCTGAAAAAATTTTCAAAAGATTTCGAGTTTTTTCCTCTTTGTACCAAGAAGAGGAGGAAATCTTCCCAAAATTTTTTAAACAATTATCTATAATATTTTGTATAATTATTTCAAGTTTTTCATCTGAACCATTGTTTCAAGATAACATCACTATTTAAAAAACAAGAGAAAATTCTGCAACAATCAATGAATGTTTAAAAAAAATGAGAAGTATATTTAATTTTTTTCCATCATGATCACCCATGCATCCCCCATCCATGGCCACCCAACCCCCCATCATTTTATTAGTAGAGAGCGAGGAATAGCAAAACACCACGCCAAAAAATATAAAATTTTTTTTTAAAAATTTAGATTTTTCTAAGGCCACAATCGGATTTGGTCAGCTTCCATATGGTGGTCGCATTGATATCCGCAACACTCGGATATCGTGCAGCGATTTTTTTAAAAAAATGTGGCATGCTTGATGCTTGGCCCAGGTGAGTGCAGTTTTGTTTAAATTAAAGTTTTTGTTTTAGTGAATCTTCCACCTGTAATGACTATTTGCTTTTTAGCTATTGAATACAAAAAATATTTATTCCTATCAATATTTATTCCCATTTATTCCATTTTAGCGGGCCGTGTCGGTCTCTTGTGACCATCAGGCTAAATCGGCGGACCCTGCCCCACCGCCCCTGCCGCCGCCACCCCCGCGGCCGCCACCCCCGCCGCCGCCAATCTACCCCCCCCCCGATCCCCCCTTCACTGAGGTCCCAATCCCACCACCACCACCTGCAGAAAGGGTGATTCCTTGTGGTGGTGGTGATGGGGTTGGGAGGAACGTCTCAGTGATTGGGGGGATCTTGGGGATGATCATAGGTGTTTTTGGTTGGGTCCGCTAGGAGGGGTCCACCCCCGGGTGGAAGGCCAAATTTTTTTTGTGGGGGGTCAGGGGGGTCGGACCCCCCTGGCTTTTTAGGGGGGGGGGGTCGACCTTCGATGCGTGATTTCAAATTTAGGGGGGCGGTCCATATAAAAAACTGAATAAATGGCTTATTTAGGTCTAAATTTGTTAAAAAAGCAAATTTTACATTATATTTTATATATAGGATTGTTCTAAAAAGAATTGTTTAATCTAAACTCAGCAGAACTACTTTGCTGTGCCAGTATTCGTATAAAAATAAGGTAACCAATACAAATACAACAATGTATGAATAGTATGATGTTTACATATTAAGACATGCACATGAATGAGATAAGGTATTTTAAACATGCACACGTTTAAATCGGATTACGTTTAATGACATAGCGGAGCAAATAAAATTCATATATTTTAAAATAAAATTTTTAATGTTTTTTTTTATTTTTCCCCTGTTTTTGCTATTAAAAACGAATGTAAAATTCGCAAGAACCTTTTAGATTGCCAAGGTGTGGAAATAATTAGTGACCAATTGCAACATACCTATAAACAAAATTCGTTTCAAATGGATAAATCTTAAAGGCGTCAAAGGTTAGATTATAATAATAATTTTTATTATAGTTTCAGCAAGTATATCTTAAAAACTAAGCTGGTATATAATTATTTTTTAGTTATATTTGCATATTTAAAAAAAACTATGTATTAATTATTAAATAGATATTTTTTCATCTTGTAAAGCCTTTGGGATATCTTGTCCAAAAAGCGCTGCAAAAACGCCAAAGGTGTTTGGCGTGGCGCCTGTGAATTTTGATTTTATTCAATGCTAAAACTTCTGCGATTATAAATATATAATAATGGTTTAGGTTTAATCCCATCTAATACTTTTATTTATCTGTGTTTCCAATGAATCCGAAACCTTTATACTCAAATACAATACAAGTTTTCGATACGTTGACTTGAGCAGCACAGCATTCATAAAGCGGATTTACTTTACTTTATATTCAAAAAATATTAACTTGACTGTCTGCCTATTGGCTATGTGGAAACTGTTTAACCAATCACAACAACCGTTATAAAAAGACAAAGGCGGAATTAATGGTGATCTGACAGAAAGCCAAAAAAAAGCCAAATATTTTTTTATATATGCCATAGGGTAGTGCATTTAATTTCGGCACTTTTTCGTTTTTCCAGTGTAACTTTTCACTGTATGGCCCGATTTTTATGTTTGATAGCTTATTTTAAAGCTTTTACAATACTGCGTTGCGTCATAAAAGTTTCACTGTACGAAAGTTTGTTTTTTACTTAATTAAATCAGTTTTTAAAAAAAATGGAAAATTGCCAAAATTAAATGTATGCATTTAATTTCGGCACTTTACAAACAATCGATTGTTTCTCAGTCAAAAAATCATCTTTTTCAAAAATTTAAAAGCCTATCATTATCTCCAGACAGTTTTCTTTAATTTTAGCTTCTACTTGTTGTTCAATGTGTAACTGGCAAAAAGTTACAGCTAAAATGCCAAATGGAATCAAAATGAGCCAAATTTGGGAAAAAGTGCATTTAATTTCGGCACTTTTTTAAAGGACCCCCTTAATCGAGTTTAAGTGCAGTTCTATGACCCCTACACATTTCAACGTTGTCTTTTAACTATTTACAACTACAATTTAACACTTGACCACTTAATTCAACCCGTTTTTACCTACAGCAATATGTGTGCCGAAATTACACTATTTTATTTTATAACGATTGCTCACCACAAACGCAACGTAGAACCACAAAGACTAAAAATTCGGAAAATAGACTAAATCTTACCAGGACAGTTTAATTTTTAAACCAATTTATTGCGTAATCATGAAATGCCCATGTTCTAAAAACGAGTAACAATTTTATTTTTTATAAATCACACAATTTCACATGAAAATATCATAACATAACAAATAAAACGCTCACGAAAGTCATCTACATATAATTATCTCTCATTTGAGCTATCAAACGTCGTATTCCGTCCAGGATTACTAAAGATATAGTCCAAAATCAAAAATGCCCAATTGGGAAAAGTGCCAAAATTAAATACACTACCCTATTTGTCAAATTGTTAATTTATATTATATTACATTTTCTAAATCTTTAAATCAAAATTCAACAGTTTTTTTCAAAATAATACAATGCCATACATTAATTTCAGGAGTAGAAAGAGACAGGATCACTTGCTCACAGGACTTCCAGAGAGAAGTCCAAATAAATCTAAAACAAACGGGCGTCCTCTGCAGGGACATTTTTAAAAATTTGGATGACTGTCTCTCACAGGTAAAAAAGTTCTTTAAAAAAATAATAATCCCTGAATTTTTTTTCCTTTACATTTTTATTTTTACAAAAAAAGCAAAAAAAAGAACATTTTTTTTATTTTTACAGTTGTACAAGTACAAGAAAAATTTATTAATGGTGTTTGTTTAAAATAATTAATATAAAGACTTAAAAAATTATGAATTTTAGGTTTCGCTGCAAATAAAATGGGACGTCCCCCTGCCCGGGTCCCAGCACCCCCCCCCCCCCCCCTCAGCCTCCTCCCCATACGCAGCCGCCACCGCCGCTGCCCGCTGACCCAATCGAGGAACCGTCATACGTCAAAAAAGAAAAGGTATAGTTGGGCATAAACAATTAATATATTTTATTCAAAACTATTAACAAATGCTATAAATATTAAAAACTTGCATTACATTAAATATGATAATAAAAATGAAACTTTAAAAACAAACAAAACTTAATTTTATAGGGTAGTGCATTTAATTTTGCACTTTTCCAAATTAAGCATTTTTAATTTTGGACTATATCTTTGGTAATCCTGGATGGAATAGGACGTTTGATAGCTCAAATGAGAGCTAATTATATGTAGATGACAGTCTTGAGCTTTTTATTTGTTATGTTGTGATATTTTCATGTGAAATTGTATGATTTATAAAAAATAAAATTGTTACTTGTTTTTAGAACATGGGCATTACATGATTACGCAATAAATTGGTTTAAAAATTAAACTGCCCTGGTAAAATTTAGTCTATTTTCCGAATTTTTAGTCCCCATGGTTCTACGTTGCGTTTGTGGTGAGCAATCGTTATAAAATAAAATAGTAATTTGGCACACGTATTGCTGTAGGTAAAAACGGGTTGAATTAAGTGGTTAAGTGTTAAATTGTAGTTGTAAATAGTTAAAAGACAACGTTGAAATGTGTAGGGGTCATAGCACTGCGCTTAAACTTGATTAAAGGGGTCCTTTTAAAAAGTGCCAAAATTAAATGCACTTTTTTCCCAAATTTTGCTGATTTTGATACCGTTTGGCATTTTAGCTGTAACTTTTTGCTAGTTACACGTTAAACAACAAAATAAAGAAAACTGTCTGGAGATAATGATAAGCTTTTAAATTATTAAAAATTATGATTTTTTGACCCCAATTCTATAATTTAGGGTAACTAACTTAAAGTCAGGGCTTAATTTCCGCCACCAACTATTATTTTTGCTATGCATAAAAATTAATGAATTGAACTGCCTATGACTGGTAAAATTGTCATGTTATCTTAGATTAGATATGCAGTTAATTTGGCGCGCGCCGCGCATAACAAGCAACAGCCGGTGGCCCAAATTAAGGCTGACTAAATTTAAGTTAGTTACCCACCCTACAGCAAGACTTTAAAATTTAAGCTTTCAACTGGCCTGCTTTGGAGGCTGTGGCAGCGGCAGGAATGGAGAACAACAGCCCCGCGGAATCTATGGAGAGGTGCAACTACAAGACTTTAACCTCAGTGAAGAAACCTTAGATAGTGTGGTTTAAAGTGGGTGGGGTGGTCGTGGTAGTGAAGCAGGTAAAAAAATGATTGTAAAAAACCTTGTAAGTCCTGGGTAGGCGGGGTGGATGAATAAGAAAAGTAAGATGATGGTGGAGGGAATGAAGTTGAGGGAGAGAGAGTGGAGGTGGAGAACGAGGGAGGGTGGAGGAGAAGGAAACAGAATTATGATTAGGAAACAGAATGATTGGTGGAGGTGGGGTTGTGTTGTGTTTTTGTCAAAAAACACTTTTTCAAAGAAACAGGTAAGAAAATTAAAAAAATAGTTTTTTAAAACGTTTTTATTTTAGATAAAAGTTTTTTCTGTGTCTGGTTTACCATAATATTAAAAAGCGAGGGGACATTTTGTCAAAAATAATCAGTACAAAATTTCGATTTTTTTTGTGACCCCACCAGCACACATATGATTTATTATTATTTTTATTTTAAAAAACTGAATTTTTTCTGTCTCGTTTTGTGCACCCTCCACCTGACCCACCCAGCTACCAAGCTACCACCATTCATTTGATTTACCAATTATGCAAGCTAAAATTCGTCAAATATCAATTTGAATCACTGATGAAAATTTTTGAGTTTTGTTTTTTTCCCTTTGCCTTTCTTATATAATAATAATAATTTATGATGCGCCCATTGATGGACCATGCAATTTTTTAGCAACAACTTTCCATTTTTTTTGTGCAGCAACAACATTGAGAGGGGGATTCAGATTTCAAAAAAAATCACGTTTTTTTTTATTTCTACCATTTTATTTAATTACATTGATTATTGACTTCAAAATCAGGGAAGAGCGCGGAGCGCTCTTTCCCTTATATTAAATGGGTTAAGTCACTGCGCGGTTAACCTTTGTTGATGGCGTCATCCAAAATCAACAAAACCTTTTATAGTTTTTTAGCCAATTAAAAATCTAAACAATTTACATAACTAAAATATTACCCATATTTTTTTGATATTAAAAACCTAAAAACTTTTGCTAAACATACCTGAATTTCATACTAATAAACTTAATTTGCTTAATTTTTTTTTTTTGGGTCCCCCAAAAGTTTTTCCCTGTGGTAAATATTTGGAGCTGATTTTTTGCACGTAGATGCTAAATTGCCGCCTCACCTGAATTTTATTCTCGTATATGCTCTATTGCCGTAGTTAAACCTCTGTTCATGTGAAAAACGACCAGTTTTTTTCTAAGTACTGGGGTACTTGTGTGACACTTTTTTTTCCTTACTGAATTACATATTAAGTAACTTCATTCAGTAATACACATTCTCTTGTGATTATTTTTTTGGTTTAAATTGTAATTCCTTACCTTTTTATAAAAATTACTAATTCTCAACGGGAAGAGCGAAAAAATATCCTTACCACTAATTAGCAGCCATATGGCAACAATAAAAATATTTAAAAAAATAAAATGAAATAAATCTTGGGTGACGTGTGAGCGCTGCGGGATACAATGTTTCAATAGACCGAAATTTATCAAAATTGAAACAGAAAAAAAGTATTTTTTTATATGAAATACTATGAAGCTACAAACACTCCAAAAATTTAATGTGAGAAAAGACTGGTCTGGGTAACCTCGTAAAATTGTATGGAACCTGAAAAAATCATTAACAATGGTGTGGTTTTGTTGTTTAAAAATAAACCATCAATCCAGAAAAATCAAGCACAAAACAAAAGTCAAAATAAAGCTAATTTCCAAAAAAGTGGTTAAATCAGGTCTAACTAAAAAAATTTAAACAGAAGAAAAACACACTATTTTATATGGTTCTTTCAGGTTCTATACAATTTTACGGAGTTACCCAGACTTAATTTTTGTATAGTATACTGCTTAAAATTACTTTGTTTACTTTGTTTTAAATTACTTTGTTTCATCTTTTGCTAGAATCTATTTTATATTTCGATTTTTTTCGCTGCTGTGCTCCATATACTCTTAAAAAGCAGGGAAGCATTCGTCAAAAAAATTAATCCAAAATTTAAATTTTGATTTTTTTGTAACCACAACACATTATTTTTTAAAAAAATTGTTAAAAAAATTTCATGTTTTTTCTCTCCCATTCTGTGCACCCAACCCATACAGCTACAAACCACCTATTTATTTGATTTAACAATTGAAAAAAAGCAGGGGTACATTTTGTCAAAAATAATCAATACAAAATTTCGATTTTTTTGTGACCACACCAGCACACATTTGATTTATTATTATTATTTATTTTAAAAAACTTTGAATTTTTTCTGTCTCGTTTTGTGCACCCACCACTCGACCCACCCAGCTACCAACCACCGTTCATTTAATTTAACAATTATGCAAGCTAAAATTCTTCAAATATCAATACAATCTGAATCACTAATGAAAATTTTTGAGTTTTGATTTTTCCCTTTGTCTTATATATAATAATAATTTATGATGCGCCCATTGATGGAGCATGCAATTTTTTTACAACAACTTTCCGATTTTTCTTCTGTGCAGCATCAGCATGCAGAGGGCAGGGGGATTCAGATTTCAAAAAAATCACGTTTTTTTATTTCCACCATTTTATTTAGTTACATTGATTGACTTCAAAATCTATTTTATATTTCGTGTTTTTTCTCTGTTGTGCTCCATATACTCTTAAAAAGCAGGGAAACATTTGTTAAAAATAAATCAAAAATAAAATTAAATTTTCATTTTTTTTTTTGTGACCACAAACACATTATTTTTAAAAAAAATTGTTAAAAAATTTTGAGTTTTTTCTCTCCCATTTGTGCACCCAACCCATACAGCTGCCAACCACCTAATTATTTGATTTAACAATTGAATTAATTTTGCAAGCCAAGCGGAAATTCTTCAAATATCACTACTGAGTGAGAATTATGATGCACTGCGCCTATTAACCATCATCATCGCATCTGATGATTGATTGATCATCACCAATTGATTTATTTTTTAAAAATCGTTTTAGCAACTTAACTTTCCAGGGAATTCAAATTTCAAAAAAAAATCACGTTTTCTTTTGTTTGCACCTTTTTATTACATTATTGACTTCAAAATAAATTTTATATTTCGAGTTTTTTGTGTTGTGCTCCCTCCATATACTTTTAAAAAGCAGAGGAACCATTTTTAAAAAATAATGCATCAAATTAATAATAATTTCGATTTTTTTTGTGACAATCATATTCCATTGATTATTATAAATAATCCTAATAAATAATATAATTTAACATAAATATTTTTTAATTGTTTTTTTAATAATAATTTTTTTAGGTTATAAATAACCACGTTATCATTTTGTTCAAGGTGGAGAGGAGGGAGAAGGGAGGAGCGAGAGAGGGAGCAGGGAAAGGAAGGGGGAGGCAGAAGAACCCCCCCCCCCCCCGTGATTTGATCAATTTATAAGTTTTTTTTAGTTTTGTATTGTTTTTTTTATTTTTGTTGTTGTTGATGTTATTTTTTTAAATAAAATGTTGATGATAAATCGCGTTGATCCGTTTTGATGAATTTTATCACGTAGTTAAAGTGAGAATAATCTATTTTATATTGATATTATCAAAAATATATAATATAACGAAAAATGTGAAACTCCTATATGAAAAAGTACAGGAAAGTAGGCCATTATAATGAGCCTTTCCATTTAAATGACATTCTCCATAATAATGGCATAGTAGCCATTTTATTTTAGATTTTTTTATTTTAGCCATTTTAGAGAAAATATGCTGTTCGCCTAGGTTATTCGGCACAAATGTGCGCGGATCAATAAGAACATTTTATTTCATTTTAGGGGATGCGCGCGCATTTAGTGTAAAGTGACGTAGGCGAACGGCGGCATTAAAATGACTATGCCATTATTATGGAGAGTGTCATTTAAATGGAGAGGCTTATTATAGTGGCCTACTTTTCTGTACTTTTTTATATAGGAGTTTCACATTTTTCGTTATATTATATATTTTTGATATTATTATGTGTAATCAGAGTGTGTGCAGTACAGTACTAGTTACATAGTAGTGCGTTAAATAAGTTTAAAACAGGTTAAAACGATATAAAACACTTTAAATGGGCTGTAGGAATTTTATTTTTAAATGTGAAACCGCAAAAACACTATTTAAATAGGCCGTGGGAATTTTTTTCTATTTTTTGGGTTTTTTTTTGCGGGGGTGGCAAATCGACCAATAAAATGGGGGAAGGACATTTCTGAACCGTGCACAGGTCTGCATGCGCATGCGGGGAGCAAAAAAATTTAAATTTTTACCAATTCTTCCAATTATTTTGCTCCCATGTTAAAAACAAATAAACTTTATTACATAAATAAAAGGCTAAGACAAAGGCATCCTATGGGGGGAGTAGCACCAGGACTGCGCGTGTGCACCTCCTGGTTTTACTTATATTTATTCACTACTGGATAAATATAGCCGGAAACAAAAGCAACTAAATAAAATTCGCATGCTGGGCCTTTTTATATTGCAAAATTTACTAAAAAGTTTTTAAGAATTTAATACTGAAAAGGTTTTTTTAATTTTATTTTTATTTAAATTTTTTTGCTTCGGGCATATCGCCACATCTGTCCCCCCAAGATTAAGTCCTCACTTCTATCCCCCAAAGTTCAATCCTATTTCGGGGTTGGATTCTCAGGGAATCCTAATTTCAAAATTTTATTTTTCTTTAATTCAAATAGTAGCAACACTATTCTCTGTTTTTTTTTTTTGGCGATGCTGGGAAAATTGTTACAATAAATTTTTGTTTGAGCTTTTATAACTGTTTAAAGCGTCGCGATCAATTTGCGAATATCTTAAGTTAAGGTCCTTGAACTTTTGGCTATTTCTGGAAAAAAAATTTTTTTCAAAAGTTTTGGGGATTAGCCTTAAAATTCCTCAAATTTAGGGGCAATTTTTTCAGCCAAATTCTTAACTTTTTACCATATGAAATGTTTGTGCAGATTGCCCATACTTTCCTAAGCTTAAAATTATATAATTTGTAAGGGGTAATCTACCTGGGTTGCATACTCCAAAGGTTTAAAGGGGGTCAATTTTACGATTTTTTACAAAAATCGTTTGTATTGCAGGTAAAAAGTGTACTCTTTGGCACAATGCTTAAAAATTTTTTGAGCCATAAGTTTGAAGTTGTGAAGGATTTATGTTCAATTCTATGCCCTAACTTTTGTTCCCTGACGCCGTTAGTTATAATAATACTTTGAGACTAGAAGCGGATTTTAGAAATAAGCCCGTGAGACAAGTAATCTCCGCAGTTGCATCAGACCCCTGTGTCATATCTCCCAGAATACAGGATTTAACTTTGACACTTTGTGGGTCGACAGATTGGTCAGAGGATGTGTGTAAAAATAAACTTAAAAATTGTTCCAAATTGTCAGATTATCACTATGGATGCAGAATTCGGGTAGACCAGACCAGAGGCGTATTATCAGTTATCAATTATGAGTTAGGCATTATGAAAGTATTCATTCCTTATAATAAACAAAAGAACTGTTGGTAAAACGTCTATTGAATACATTTTAAACGTGACGTTTTGATTGTTACAAACAATCATCATCAGACGAATAAAACACTGAAACAAAAATTATACAATATAAAGTTTTAAACTTTTGATATATAAAGAAATCAATATGAAAAAAGAAAAATACACTACACATACTTATATATTCAAGCTTTCATAATATACTAAAAATATGATAAAACTCTAAAATTTTCAGTTTTAGCTAAATATTTAAATTCTAATAACACAACTCTAAATTTTTTGTATTTTATCTCCCTTCTTATCGTGTTGGTGTGTTTTTTGGCTTTTACTAGTATTCTGATTGTATTTCTGCTTTATGTAGTTTTGAACGTTTTATGTGTATTGTTTAGGTTGCTTTTGTATTTAGAAAATTTATATTTAAGAAATATTTTGTTAAACAATTAAGTTTTGCTTTAAAATTTTATTAAAACAAAAAAAAGCCTTTTGTCTAAATTATTTTTTTACGTTTTATCCAAATTTATCATATTTTTAGTATATTTTAAAAGCTTGAATATATAAGTATTTGTAGTTTATATTTGTTTCTTCATATTGATTTCTTTATATTTCATTAGTTTAAAACTTTATATGGTATAATTTTTGTTTTAGTGTTTTATTTGTCTGATGATGATTGTTTGTAACAATTGAAACGTCACGTTTTAAATGTATTCAACAAAGGTTTTATTGACAGTTCTTTTGTTTATTCATTCCTTATACCCAAGCTATTATCTCGTTATTAGAAAAGTGTTATCAATCATTTGAAAATGTTTGCCTGGTTAAGCCTATTACTAGTGAACTCCAGAGTGGAGAATTATTTATCTGCATAGGGTAGTGCATTTAATTTCGGCACTTTTTTGTTTTTTGATGTAACTTTTCACTGTATGGCCCGATTTTCATGTTTTATAGCTTATTTTGAAGCTTTCACGATACTGCGTTGCGTCACAAAAATTTCACTGTACAAAAGTAGTTTTTTCACTTAATTAAATCAGTTTTTGAAAAAAATAGAAAATTGCCAAAATTAAATGTGTGCATTTAATTTCGGAACTTTACATAAATCGATTGTTTCTCAGTCAAAAAATCATCATTTTCAAAAATTTAAAAGCCTATCATTATCTCCAGATAGTTTTCTTTAATTTAAGCTTCTACTTGTTGTTCAACGTGTAACTGACAAAAAGTTACAGCTAAAATGCCAAATGGTATCAAAATGAGCAAAATTTGGGAAAAAAGTGCATTTAATTTCGGCACTTTTTAAAAGGACCCTCTTAATCGAGTTTAAGTGCAGTGCTATGACCCCTACAAATTTCAACGTTGTCTTTTAACTATTTACAACTACAATTTAACACCCGACCACTTAATTCAATCCGTTTTTCCCTACAAGAATATGTGTGCCGAAATTACACTATTTTATTTTATAGTGATTGCTCACCACAGACGCAACGTATAACCACAGGGACTAAAAATTCAGAAAAAAGACTAAATTTTGCCAGGACAGTTTATTTTTTAAATCAATTTATTGCGTAATCATGAAATGCCCATGTTCTAAAAACGAGTAACAATTTTATTTTTTATAAATCACACAATTTCACATGAAAATAACATAACATAACAAATAAAAAGCTCACGACAGTCATCTACATACTAAATTAGCTCTCATTTGAGATATCAAACGTCGTATTCCGTCCAGGATTACCAAAGGTATAGCTCAAAATCAAAAATGCCCAATTTGGAAAAGTGCCAAAATTAAATGCACTACCCTATGCAGATAAATAATTCTCCACTCTGGAGTTCACTAGTAATAGGCTTAACCAGGCAAACATTTTCAAATGATTGATAACACTTTTCTAATAATGAGATAATAGCTTGGGTATAAGGAATGGAAATAAACAAAAGAATGTTTTTAAACCTTTTAAAATGCTTAACGTTTCAATTGTTAAACATCATCATGATACAAATAAAACACTAAAACAAAAATTATACCATATAAAGTTTTAACTACTAAATATAAAGAAATCAATATGAAGAAACAAATATAAACTACAAATACTTATATATTCAAGCTTTTAAAATATACTAAAAATATGATAATTTTGGATAAAACGTAAAAAAATAATTCTAGTAGCAAAAGGCTTTTTTTGTTTTAATAAAATTTTAAAGCAAAACTTAATTGTTTAACAAAATATCAAATATAAATTTTCTAAATACAAAAGCAACCTAAACAATAGTATAAATGTTCAAAACTACATAACAGAAATACAATCAGAATACAAAACGACGCAACACGATAAGAAGGGAGATAAAATACAAAAAATTTAGAGTTGTGTTATTAGAATTTAAATATTTAGCTAAAACTGAAAATTTTAGAGTTTTATCATATTTTTAGTATATTATGAAAGCTTGAATATATAAAGGTATGTGTAGGTATTTTTCTTTTTTCATATTGATTTCTTTATATATCAAAAGTTTAAAACTTTATATTGTATAATTTTTGTTTCAGTGTTTTATATTGGTCTGATGATGATTGTTTGTAACAATCAAAACGTCACGTTTAAAATATATTCATATAATGTTTGAAGCAACTAGTTCTTTTGTTTATTATAAGGAATGAATACTTTCATAATGCCTAACTCATAAGTTGATAACTGATAATATGCCTCGGTCTCCTTGACCCGAATTTGCATCGCAATACTAAATCCCCTACAATTTGGAACAATTTTTAATTTTATTTTTATATATATTTTTTTGCTATCTGTCATATCACCACACTGTGTCCCCCCAAGATTAAGTCCTGACTTTTTGTCACCCAAAGATCAATCCTGATTCGGGGTTGGATTCTCAGCGGAGTCCTACTTGTCACGGTCTTATTTTTCTTTCGTGTTTAATAATACGCTTCATTAGTCTTTGTTTTTTTTTTTCTAACGATGCTGGGAAATTGCTCAATAAATTTTTGTTTAGGGTTCATACTGTTTAATGCGTCGCGATCATTGAAATCCTTCAGAAGGCTTCAAACTTTTGGCTATTTCTGGGAAAAAAATTTTTTAAAAAAGTTTTGGGGATTAGCCTTAAAATTCCTCAAATTTAGGGGCAATTTTTTCAGCCAAATTCTTAACTTTTTACCATATGAAATGTTTGTGCAGATTGCCCATACTTTCCTAAGCTTAAAATTATATAATTTGTAAGGGGTAATCTACCTGGGTTGCATACTCCAAAGGTTTAAAGGGGGTCAATTTTACGATTTTTTACAAAAATCGTTTGTATTGCAGGTAAAAGTGTACTCTTTGGCACAATGCTTAAAAATTTTTTGAGCCATAAGTTTGAAGTTGTGAAGGATTTATGTTCAATTCTATGCCCTAACTTTTGTTCCCTGACGCCGTTAGTTATAATAATACTTTGAGACTAGAAGCGGATTTTAGAACTAAGCCCGTGAGACAAGTAATCTCCCGCAGTTGCATCAGACCCCTGTGTCATATCTCCCAGAATACAGGATTTAACTTTGACACTTTGTGGGTCGACAGATTGGTCAGAGGATGTGTGTAAAAATAAACTTAAAAATTGTTCCAAATTGTCAGATTATCACTATGGATGCAGAATTCGGGTAGACCAGACCAAGTAGGCGTATTATCAGTTATCAATTATGAGTTAGGCATTATGAAAGTATTCATTCCTTATAATAAACAAAAGAACTGTTGAAATAATTTATTCAATACATTTAAAACGTGACGTTTTGATTGTTACAAACAATCATCATCAGACGAATAAAACACTGAAACAAAAATTATACAATATAAAGTTTTAAACTTTTGATATATAAAGAAATCAATATGAAAAAAAAGAAAAATACACTACACATACTTATATATTCAAGCTTTCATAATATACTAAAAATATGATAAAACTCTAAAATTTTCAGTTTTAGCTAAATATTTAAATTCTAATAACACAACTCTAAATTTTTTGTATTTTATCTCCCTTCTTATCGTGTTGGTGTGTTTTTTTGGCTTTTACTAGTATTCTGATTGTATTTCTGCTTTATGTAGTTTTGAACGTTTTATGTGTATTGTTTAGGTTGCTTTTGTATTTAGAAAATTTATATTTAAGAAATATTTTGTTAAACAATTAAGTTTTGCTTTAAAATTTTATTAAAACAAAAAAAAGCCTTTTGTCTAAATTATTTTTTTACGTTTTATCCAAATTTATCATATTTTTAGTATATTTTAAAAGCTTGAATATATAAGTATTTGTAGTTTATATTTGTTTCTTCATATTGATTTCTTTATATTTCATTAGTTTAAAACTTTATATGGTATAATTTTTGTTTGAGTGTTTTATCTGTCTGATGATGATTGTTTGTAACAATTGAAACGTCACGTTTTAAATGTATTCAACAAAGGTTTTATTGACAGTTCTTTTGTTTATTCATTCCTTATACCCAAGCTATTATCTCGTTATTAGAAAAGCGCTATCATAGGGTAGTGCATTTAATTTCGGCACTTTTCCAAATTGGGCATTTTTGATGTTGGACTATATCTTTGGTAATCCTGGACGAAGACGACGTTTGATAGCTCAAATGAGAGCTAATTATATGTAGATGACTGTTGTGAACTTTTTATTTGTTATGTTATGATATTTTTATGTGAAATTGTATGATTTATAAAAAATAAAATTGTTACTCGTTTTTAGAACATGGGCATTTCATGATTTCGCAATAAATTGGTTTAAAAATTAAACCGTCGTGGTAAAATTTAGTCTATTTTCTGAATTTTTAGTCCCTGTGGTTCTACGTTGCGTCTGTGGTGAGCCATTGTTATAAAATAAAATAGTGTAATTTTGGCACACATATTGCTGTAGGTAAATCGGGTTGAATTAAGTGGTCGGGTGTTAAATTGTAGTTGTAAATAACTAAAAGCCAACATTCAAATGTGTAGGGGTCATAGCACTGCACTTAAACTCGATTAAGGGGGTCCTTTTAAAAAGTGCCGAAATTAAATGCACTTTTTTCCCAAATTTTGCTCATTTTGATACCATTTGGCATTTTAGCTGTAACTTTTTGTCAGTTACACGTTAAACAACAAGTAGAACTTTAAATTAAAAAAAACTGTCTGGACATAATGATAGGTTTTTGAATTTTTGAAAATGATGATTTTTTGAAAACAATCGATTGTTTGTAAAGTGCCGAAATTAAATGCACACATTTAATTTCGGCAATTTTCAATTTTTTAAAAAACTGATTTAATTAAGTAAAAAAACTACTTTTGTACAGTGAAACTTTTGTGACGCAACGCACTATCGTAAAAGCTTCAAAATGAGCTATCAAACATGAAAATCGGGCCATATAGTGAAAAGTTACATCAAAAAGCAAAAAAGTGCCGAAATTAAATGCACTACCCTA
>JASAMX010019645.1:0-14786 GCA_030248175.1 Microlaimidae sp. YZB2_3 | reverse complement strand
TTTTATGTACTTCGTTCATTTTACATATTGTCTATTATATTTATCGTTTTTTTATGTATTCTGCCAATTGTTTTTACACAAATTGTTCATTTTTCTAAAATAAAGCAAAATGTTAAATTCAAAAAATATCACAACATGTAAAATCATTGTTTAAATTAAAAAAAATCGGCAAGTTGTTATAAATGTTTATATCGTATGCAAATTTAAAAGTGTTTAAAATTAAACGTTCTATTTTGTTTAGTTAAGATAAACAAAAAAGATTTGTTTTTTATAATGCCACTGTTATATATATGAAATTTTGAACTATTTGCCACTTGTGTTAAAATTTTCTACATACAAAATTATGGTTTGGCTCAAAAATAAATTCCCTTTCCTATTAAATGATTTGTTATCAAATAATATTAATAATAAATTGACTATGTCATGTTATCTCTACCATTTTTAACTATAACTTTAACTTTAACTTTAACTTTTTGTTTTTAATGGCCGGAGTGTCATGACAGTTGTCATGAATATTGTTTTTATTTTTGTGCTATTTTGTATTTTGTATCATTTAGTTTTTTGTGGATTTTAAAACAAGGGGTTTTATATTTGAGATTTTCTATTTTTCTTTCATCTTTTAATCTAAGGCCCATCAGCCTGGGTTTTCCTCTTTTACAGCCCAAGATCCGTTTCCTTAAATAAATGCCCTTCTTAGTCTCTTCTGAGCAAATATAGCACTCATCTGGTCAGTCGTGACCTTTTGACATCTGCGCCAAACTATTTTTTTTTCCCAATGATCAGATAACAAAACTAATATTTTACTATGCATAGTCCGTGCATAGTTTCATTTCATTTTTCTTTTCTTTTTTCTTTTTCTTTTTTTTCTTTTATTATCAACAATTGGTTTGCGCCCTCTCTGTTTTTGCTTCTGTGTTTGTGGCGTTTTTGGTTTTTTTTTGTGTTGTTTTGGTTGGTTTGTTGTGCTTTTGTTTTTTGTTTTTTTTTTTTGGATGGGTGGGCTGTTATTTTTTGGCTTGCGTTGTTCTGTTTGTTTTTTTTGTTTTTTTGTTTTGTTGGGGCTTGAGCGCTTTGTGATTTTGTTTGTTTTTGTTTTGTGGGGTTTGCCTAGCTTCTTGGTCTGGCTTTGCTCGATTTTTCAGAGTTTGATTTGTGTTCTGTGATGTCCTGTCTTGCTTTTTTTGCTCTGTTTCCGTGTTTGCGATTTCTTCTGAGATTCTCTTGCTTTTTTTTTGCTATGATTTTGAATTCGTTCTTTATGTGTGATATTGCTTGCCGTCTTTCCCCGCTATGTTGTTGATGAATCTAAATCTTCTTGAAGTCTCAAGGTTTGAATGTGGTAGTTTTTAGATAAAAAGTTTGCAAACAACTTTATATCATCTGCAAAGAGCCTAATTCGTGATTACTTAACACAATCAACAATATCGTTTGTATATATATATGACGACCTTATTTCTAAATTGTACTCCAGAAGAGATGATGTGTTCTTGCCCGTACTCTATTCTAAAGAGCAACTCAACTTCTTTTTGCAAACAGCAAGAAAAAAATCTCAAGCGATTCAAACGTCTGTTTGCGGGCTCCCATATGAGACACCCGAGATGTAGTCCTCTATAGCGCCTGCCAACGCATTTCCAAATACCTAACTCCAAATTCATCTTATCGTTCCCTAGCAACAACCCTTTATATTTTTCAGAACTATCTTGGTAGCTTACAAAATTTTATTGCAAATAACTACAAGTTATTTTATAGTATTATTCCAAACAATAATAAAAAAACGCATAAAAAATTTACTTGTGACTCATACACTTTTTTTGAGATAAAACAAAAAAACAACTGTTATTTGCAAATTTCAGAGTATCTTATATACTTTCAAATATTAGTTTTTCAGATTTTATAGCTTAAAAAGTAATCAATTTTTTAAATAGTGTTATCATTGCGATTGTTATTGGTGTATAAAAAATATTCAAGACGTGTAATTAAACATTTCACATAGCTTTAGGTTATTTTTAAGGTGCATTAATTTTTTTTATATTTCAAAAAAAACGCAAGCTATTACGATTGTAGCTCGAATTTCGGCGGTTTGCAACAAAGTATAGCATATTTTGTCTATAGGCAAATAAAATCTAGCTGACCTCGATAATTGCAGTTTGAATCGACTATTTAACAACAAAACCATTCAAATATTTTAACAAAAGCGGTTTAATATTAAGGATCAAAACCCGTTTTTGTCTATATTTTGTGAAAAAGTGGAATTCAAAAAATCATGTGTTTTTGATTTTTTTAAAACGTCATAACCGCATAATTTTAATTGGTCCTTTCATGTTTTTATACTAATTTACAAGGTCATCCAGATATAATATTCAACCATAATGGTGTTTCCACTCTTCAATATTATGCTCCAGAGCTCCAGAAAATAGTAATAAATAGCAATAATAAACTAAAGAAATATAAAACATTCATGCAAACAAATGAAGTAAAAACGATAACTTTAATAAATTGTAAAAAAATTCTTTTTTATTTAATTTGACTTGTCAAAAAAAATATTCATTTTAAAAACGCTTAGCTCATAGAAAAACAAAAATTCAAACAAATAATATAAATTCTAGCATATATTCGTGTATTTCTAAAATATTTTTGTGGCGCGGGCCACTAGATTGTCGCTAGAAAGATTTTAAAAGTTAAAAATTTTAACTTTTGTCACTAAAAGTTATATGCATGTTTGATTATCTACGGTTTTCACGTTTCAATTATCTAGCAGAATACGAACGAAAATTTTAACGTGCGTAAATTATTTACTGTTATTTAAATGCTTAAAACACGCTTTTTTAGATATATTGGTTTTGGCATAATTTTAATTCGTCCTTTCATGTCTTTATACTAATTTACAAGGTCAGCCAGATATAATATTCAACCATAATGGTGTTTCCACTCTTCAATATCATGCTCCAGAGCTCCAGAAAATAGTAATAAATAGAAATAATAAACTAAAGAAATATAAAACATTCATGCAAACAAATGAAGTAAAAACGATAACTTTAATAATTGTAAAAAAATTATTTTTTATATAATAGGATTTACATTGACTTGTCCAGTAAAAATTTGAATATCATGTTCTTTCTAAGGCTCTAAAACATAAACAAATGTAACTATAACTATTAAAAGTTTAGGTCAATAAACAAATATAAAAAGAAGGAAAAAAAGATAATAAATTCAATATACAAATAAAAAACATATGTAAATTATACTGCATATATTTCACGTGTTTTTCTAAAATAGGTAAATATGATAAAAACCAGTGCGGAAAATCTCCATAAACATAAAATAACATAAAATGAATAATACACATAAAATGAAGTTCTATTAGGAAGGTGTGGAAAAAGTCGTATTTGTTCTTTATTTAACAGAAACAAAAAATTGTAGTCTTTCTCGAATGTTTTAAAACTGAGAAATTCTTTTGGTATTTTTTTTGGCGCCTTTGGCCACTTAAGATTGCGATCTTGCTTAGATTAAGGGGGATTTTAAATTTAATATGTATAATTAAAGATTCTTTTAACTTTTGTCACTAAAATTGGTGTTTGTTGGTTTTGGTTTTCTTTTTTGTTTGTTTTTGGTTGGTTTCTGTGTGTTGTTATATGCATGAATGATTTATTATCTACGGATTTATTGCCACGTTTCAATTATCTAGCAGAATACGAACAGTAAAATATTCTAAGGTGTAACGTGCGTAAATTATCACACTTGTAACTTATCCTCTGCGCATGATGATATATTTCTTTGGTTTGGGTTTGGGTTCTCTGGATGTTTGTTTCGTTTGATGGATGTGTTTGATTTTTGTGAGTGTTTCGATTTTGTTTTTGGTGTTTTTTTTTGGTGTTTGTGGATAGTGAGATGGGGATGTTTGTTTGGTATTTTTTTTTTTTGTGCTGCTTTGTTTACTGTTATTTAATTATGCTTAAAACAGGCTTTTTTAGAATATATTGGTTTTGGCATAATTTTAATTGGTCCTTTCCATGTCTTTATACTAATTTACAAGGTCAGCCAGAATATAATATTCTACCATAATTTTTGGTGTTTCCACTCTTTTAATATTATTGCTCCAGAGCTCCAGAAAAATAGTAATAAAGTAGAAATAATAAACTAAAGAAATATAAAACATTGTTATATCCTATGCAAACAAATGAAGTAAAAACGATAACTTTAATAATTGTAAAAAAATTATTTTTTATATAATTTGACTTGTCCAAAAAGAATATCCATCTTAAAAAAGTTTAGCTCATAGAAAGACAATAAATTCAAACAAATAATATAAATTCTAGCATATATTTGTGTATTTCTGAAATATTTTTTCTGGCGCGGGCCACTAGATTGTTGCTAGAAAGATTTTAAAAAATGCTACCAATTTTGTCACTAAAAGTTATATGCATGTTTGATTATTTACGGTTTCCGCGTTTTAATTATCTAGCAGAATACAAACGAAGATTTTAACGTGCGTAAATTATTTACTGTTATTTAAATGCTTAAAACACGCTTTTTTAGATATATTGGTTTTGGCTGAAGTATTAAGCTGTATTTACGAAACCGGCGCGGCCACGCCGCGTGGTGACCACGCCGTGGCCCCGTTGGTTTTGTGAATACGGTTGATTAGTTTTTTTCAAATACACCAGATTAAAAAAATAAACTGGAAATAAAAAGAAATTAATTGGACTTATTTTTTAAATTATGTTTCTGTTTTCTTTTAACTTTAAACAATGTTTTTTGTTGAATTTAAACCTTTTTGCCATGAAACGTTCGTCCTGTTTAGTGCTTGCGTTTGATTAATAAAAATAACATTAAGTATCAGTATCGATTTAATTTAACTATATTATAATAATAAAATTCCCAAAAAAATAGGAACTTTTGGGTTTATCCACAAAATTTAAAACTAATAAACCCATCGGATTTTTTTGTCTTGCTCCCAAAAACTTCATAACAGTTTTTATCCAACTAATATAAACTTTTATAAAAGCTTTTATATCAAAATTTAATAGAACAATAAAAAACAATTTATTTGACCATTTTTTAATTATGTAATTTTCGGCCGCGCGGGGTTTTGGTTTTGTGTAAATTTAGGATTGCTTTTATTTTGCAGAAAATTTTTTTTTGGGTCTTTTTCTAACAATTTACTTGACACATTTTTTTTCGCATGTAATTTTTTTAAATTTAGATGTTTTTATTTTGCAAAAAGTTTTTTCTGTAAAAAATATGAATTGCCCCTCTGAAATTCCCCAATATATTCCTGTGACAAATTTCTCTCCTGAACCCACCCAAATATCACTAAGGTTTTCTACCTCTCCTGACTTGGGATTTTCCACTTGGCAGATGGATATGAGAAAGAGTGTGTAAAGGCGAACTCCTACTGAGATAACGAGGCAAATAAGCGATGCTCTTTTCAGTGGCTTGGCGGTGTTTTGTTTATTGCATAATTATGACAATATTATCATAATTCCACTCATAAATATACACAATTACGTGTGAAACCAAATAATTAATAGGATTTGAAATTTCGAAAAATATTAAAAGAAATTATTTAACTGAAATATTAAAAAATAGACAAAAAAGTAACATAATATTTAAAAAAACAAGTTTTATAATCGTTTTCGCATGAAATTAATATAAAGTTACATTTTGACAAATATTAAACAATTTGGGTTAATTGGGATTTAACAAAGTGGTATTTGGGTGGGTTCACGAGAGAAATTTGTCACAGGGTTATAATATGGAATTTCAGAGGGGCAATTCATATTTTTTACAGAAAAAACTTTTTGCAAAATAAAAATATCTAAATTTTAAAAAAATACATGCGAAAAAAATGTAGATTGTTAGAAAAAGACACAAAAAAACTTTCCGCAAAATAAAAGCAATTAAATTTAAAAAATTACATAATTATAAATGGTCAAATAAATTGTTTTTTTTTTATTATTGTTCTATTAAATTTCGATGTAAAAGCTTTTTAAAAGTCCATATTAGTTGGATAAAAACTGTGATGAAGTTTTAGGGAGCAAGACAAAAAAAAATCAATGGGTTTATTAGTTTTAAACTTAAATTTTGAATTAAACTTAAATTTAAACACAAGCACTAAACAGGACGAACGTTTAATGGCAAAAGGGTTTAAATTTAACAAAAAACATTGTTTAAAATTAAAAAAAAACAGAAACATAATTTTAAAAATAAGTACAATTAATTTGCTTTTATTTCCAGTTTATTTTTTTAATCTGGTGCATTTGAAAAAAAAAACTAAATAACCATATTTACAAAACCAACAGGGCCACGGCGTGGTCACCACGCGGCGTGGCCGCGCCGGTTTCCTAAATACAACTTAATACTTCAGCCAAAACCAATATATCTAAAAAAGCGTGTTTTAAGACTTTAAATAACAATAAATAATTTACGCATGTTAAAATTTTTGTTCGTATTTTGCTAGATAATTAAAACGCGGAAACCCTAAATAATCAAACATGCATATAACTTTTGGTGACAAAATTGGTAGCATTGTTTAAAATCTTTCCAGCAACAATCTAGTGGCCCGCGCCAAAAAAATATTTCAGAAATACATAAATATATGCTAGAATTTATATTATTTGTTTGAATTTATTGTCTTTCTATGAGCTAAACTTTTACAAGTCAAATTATAAAAAATAATTTTTTTACAATTATTAAAGTTATCGTTTTTACTTCATTTGTTTACATAAATGTTTTATATTTTTTTAGTTTATTATTGCTATTTATTACTATTTTCTGGAGCTCTGGAGCATAATATTGAAGAGTAGAAACACCATTATTGTTGAATATTATAGCTGGATGACCTTGTAAATTAGTATAAAGACATGAAAGGACCAATGAAAATTATGCGGTTGTGACGTTTTTAAAAAATAAATCAAAAACACATGATTTTTGTGAATTTCACTTTTTCACAAAATATAAAGAAAAAATGGGTTTTGATCCTTAATATTAAACCGCTTTTGTTGAAATATTTGAATGGTTTTGTTGTTAAATAGTTTATTTAAACTGCAATTATCAAGGTCAGCTAGATTTTATTTGCCTATAGACAAAATATGCTATAATTTGTTGCAAACCGCCGAAATTTGAGCTACAATCATAATAGCTTGCGTTTTTTTTTAAATATGAAAAAACTAATGCACCTTAAAAATAACCTAAAGCCATGTGAAATGTTTAATTACACGTCTTGAATATTTTTTATACACCAATAACAATCGCAATAATAACACTATTTAAAAACATTGATTACTTTTTAAGCTATAAAATCTGAAAAACAAATATTTGAAAGTATATAAGATACTCGGAAATTTGCGAATAACAGTTGTTTTTTTTGTTTTATCTCAAAAAAAGTGTATGAGTCACAGGTTATTTTTTTATTATGTGTTTTTTATTATTGTGTGGAATAATACTATAATATAACTTGTAGCTATTTAGAATAAAATTTTGTAAGCTACCAAGATAGTTCTGAAAAATATAATTGGTTTTTGCTAGGGAACAATAAGATAAAGTTGGAGTTTGGTATTCGGAAATGCGTTGGCAGGCACTATAGAGTACTACATCTGCGGTGTCTCATATGGGAACCCGCAAACAAACGTTTGAAACGCTTGAGATTTTTTTCTCGCTGTTTGCAAAAAGAGGTTGAGTTGCTCTTTAGAATAGAGTATGGGCAAAAACACATCATCTCTTCTGGAGTACAATTTAGAAATAAGGTCTTCATATAAATATATATATATTTATTATATATATATATAAATAAGAAATAGAAATGGGCCCAAAACAGAACCCTGAGAAAGTGAACTTTTCACAGGAAATGATTCGGATACTGAGTCATTAATTAGAACTTTAATATTCCACCCAACTAAAAATTCTTTTTTTTTCCATTTTAAAAATTTACCAGAAACACTATACTTTTCTAGCTTATAAAATAATTTCTGATGTGACACGGTGTTAAAGCCTTGGCAAAATCGAAGTATATGACATCAATTAGAAGTTTATCTTCTAGTGCCTGCGTCCACTCATTAAATGTTTTCAACAGCTGTGTTATTGTGGAACTTTTTTGCTTTAAAACCATGTTGAAATCTTGACAAAATGACATGGAAAAAGACAAGAAGTTCTTCTTATCCAAGCTGTTCTATTAGTTTACAAGAAAAAAATGCAAGTGAAATTGGACGATAATTTGCTTTTAGGTGTTTGGTGCATTTTTTAAACAGTAAGTTTAATAAAGCTATTTTTGAATCAAGTAGTAATTCTCCAAAATCAAAAGTTATCTGAAAGATTATTACCAAAGGTTCAGCAATAACTTTGGTCAAGCGTTTAAAAAGTAAGCTGGAAAACAGCTGTTCTAGACAATTTGTTTGGCAGCTTTTTAGGGCTTTAAATGACTTTTTTGTGGCAAATACTATGTTGTCCAACTTTCCTATATTTGGTGGATTAAAATTGGTAAGGTGTCATCATTATCAGTAAAAACGGAAGGAAAGTAATTTCCAAACAGTTTAACTTTTTTGCACTCTTCAGTTAAAAAAGTCCCATCTTCCTTTTTAATTAATGGGATAGTTTCTTTTGTTTTAATTTTACTATTAACAAATTTATAAAAATTGTTTAAACCCCCTGAATTTAGAATTTTTGTCTCTTTGCTCTCTTTATATTTGTATACTTTGCAAATTTTTTGTATTCTGATCTTGATTTTTCATCAATATTACGCTTATGCTAAAGTTTTTTCTTTTGATTTTGTAGTTTTTTATATGTATTGAATATTGTAAAATTTTTTTTCCTTATTTGTGAAAAATTTTTTCCAGAGACATGTCTATTAATTTCGTACAACAATATATCTCCAAATCTTTGCCAAGCATTTTCTACTGTGCCACATTCCTCAAATAAAATCCTCCAGTTGATTGTAGATAAGTACAAACTTAGCATATCATAATGTGCTTTTAAAAATCAGGTATATAATTTTGAATCTTATTCTTAGGACTATCAAATATTTTAAGATTAATTTCAGATAAAATAATGTCATGGTCTGATTGTAAAAAACTGGGCGCAACACAGACATGAATAAAAATTTTTCTATCATTTGTGAAGAAAAGATCCAGATAATTATTCTCATGAGTTGGTTGTGAAACAAGCTGATACATACCTAGCTCAATAAAAAAAATCAAACCAATTATTTTCATTTTGTGTGTTTGAAATTATTTTAACTGAAGATCAATCTACTCCTGGCAAATTAAAATCTCCCGTTACAGCAATGGTTCCTACAAATTTTTCTGTTAAATTCCTAATTAGCTCAAAAATTAAATTATCTTTTTCTTTAAAAGTACTAGGTTATCCATAAATACCAACGAATCTCAGTTTAAATGAATTCTGTAGAAAAATGTTAACCCCTACTAGTTCTATTGCATCATACTTTTTCTCAATTTCAACTTCAACTACTCTAAAAAAAAATTTTAGAATTACACCACCTTCTCGCCGGTGCTGTCGATTCATTTGATAAACATTAAATTTTCTGTTTTTAATAATCATTGCATTTGTATTTGTTTCAGTGAGCCACGTCAGTGAGTCGCAAATATCAACAACGCCATAAATAAGATTTTCTCCTGAAATCACAACATCAAGCTCATCTAGGGAGTTGGCCAGGCTTCTTGCATTCATACACAAAATTTTCATACTTGGTATATGTTTTAATTTATGGCGATCAGGTCGCATAATATCCTATTTTAAAACCTTTAGGGGAGCCTTGAAAGTGATGTTGAATAAAGAGGGATCACCATCAGCAGAGTACCGAAATGAAACTTTTTTGTTCTGCTCTCTAAGCTCCCGAAGTTTGCCAAGCAACTCCTTTTGACAGACTCGCTATTCCTCATTCAGTGACGGCCTTATTCCTCATTCGGGAGCAGACGTTCAAAGACTCTTTCATAAACAGAAGCCACCAACTCCGTATGGACACCAGGAGCTCGTTACCTCTCCTCCAAATCTGCCAATTTCGCCAATTTTTGTTGTAGAGCCGCATTCTCTGCTTAAAGTCTGGCAATTTTATCATCCTTTGTTTCTCTGGGATTTTTTGTCTGTAGTGGTGCTGTGTTGACTCGCTGGAGTTGAAGGGGAACAAGAAATTCGCATAAAATTCATTCGCAATCCTGCGGCAATCAACTTTATGAATGGATACATAACCTATGCATATGTCCACCAAATGATCCATTTTTGTGTGACTTTTTGGAAATCAATCTTTTACCATCTGCTTATAGTTTCCATCTGCTTCTATCTGTAAGTAACAATCAGTTGTGAAATAAATATTTCTATGAAACGGTCTGTTCTCCGCATCTGAAACACCACAGTATATTTATACTTAGTTTTACATTCGCCACTGCTTTCTTGAAAAAAAAATTGCCTCATTACAGTGATTTCCACACAGCAGTAATGTTAGCGTTTGCATACTCTATGTGTGTAACCAGTTTCATTGCAAGGTGCATAATAGATAATGACTGCCGCATTACATGCTGTTGGGAACTTTTTTTTTTCGAGTTTATCCCTAAAATTTAAGCAAGAAATTGGTTGTATGCAGCATAAAATACTGGAACAGTAAGTTTTTTTATAATGGTTTGAATGCGGCGGGTTTTCACATTTTTTTGCTTAAAATTTGTTCAAGGTCTTATTAAATGTTTCATATGCTTGAAGATGATGAGGCACAGCTATAATTAACGCAAGTGGTATACCAAATGTGGGCAAATTTTCACACTTTGTTGTAAACCAAATAGTTCTTTGGGGGGTGACACCCGGGGTGCTAGGGGGTTCAAAGAAAGTGCGCACCCCGGTTTTTAAAGAATTTTTCCTTAAACGCCTAAAAATTGAAATTTATCACATTAAACGTCTTTAAAACGATAAAACGTTTGTGAAAAATCTATTATTAAGCTCACTGAAAGCTATCAAAAACAGCGCATTAAAAATTTGGTCATATTCCAAGTTCTTTAAATGGCCGTCGCAAATTCTAAATTTAAAACTGTTTTAAGAATAATAAATTTTAAAAGGTTTATTCCACAATTTTTTTAAACTTATTTTGATTTGAAATATTATAAATGATTATAAATAACTAACCCAATGAAAACGCAAAATAAATTTTTATTGATATATTCAAATATTTATTTAAGCAATAAAAATTTTTGTCATACGTTGTAATGATTGATTTCCATTTCAAAGCCAAAAAAGATAAAAATAGTTTAGTTACAACGCATTTTATTAGAAAAAACCACGCACGCCGGTTTGAAGACGAGGCTCAAACTTGTTTTCCATTTTGCACAAAATCTTCCCCATGAGCTAAAACTACCAAATTCTGTAAAATTGGAAAATTGGAATTCTATTCAAGCTACGGTACATAGTCAAAGTTTTTGTCTTCGACTTCAATAATTTTTTGTGAAAACCTTATTCTTGCCCCCCCCCCATAGACTGCATTTTTTTTTGGTTAAAATATTTTCAGTGGTTCAGGAGATATGCACCAACGAGAATGGCTTTTTTTTTCAATAATTTTGTATTTTAAAAATTGCTCAGTGGGTATAAAAATTTAAGTTACAAATAAGGCACTGAAAAAAAACGAAAACATTGTATTTTCATTTGAAATTTAGATTATTAATATTGATGCAGTATTTCTTGATATATTTCGTTTTCCAAACAAAAAACGGCGATTTTTTGGTGAAAACGTGAAATAACGGAATAGAGTTGCCATTCTTGAGCTCCAGAGCTTGGAGCTCTGGGAAACCTTCTGATTATATATATAAATGCTGAATATAATTATGAACGTCACTTGTTTGATTTGAATACACTTTAATCTTGGATTAATAAAAACTGTTGCGCCAAAGCCATTTTTGTTCCAGAAAAAACCTGTAGTTTTGTTTGTGAAACCAAAAACGAGTTTAGAATTTCAGGGGAGAGAAAAATATTAACAACAAAAAGAATGTTATTTATATTTTTCAGCAAAAGGAAAAATTTTAGTTTTGTTTATTATTAAAAAAACGTTTAAAACCTAAAAATATAACTTGTTGCCAATCAAATTATTACTGTCGTCAAAAATTTTTTAAGCAAAGCCAAAACCAAAACTATTTGGGGCATCAAACATGGGCGTTTCATTTTGAATTGATAGAAAATTAGCAGGCTGAACGAGCGATTTGCGTTTAACATGGTTTTTAAAGGATATTTTATTTTTAATTAAAAAATAACTCCAAAAGTTTAACCGTTTTTTTGAAATTATAAAAAGTACATTTTGTTTCTAGCGTGTCCGGCCCCATCCCAGGTAGAAAATGGCAGAATTACTTTAAACCCCACAAAAAACACACAAAACACAAAGAAACATTTTCCAGGCAGCACAATAACTGTAATTTGTAACAAGGGATATATAAAAAAAGGTCAAAAAACATTAACTTGTCAAAACAATGGAACGTGGGATTTCCGAATCCCCATCTGCATTTTTAAAAGTAATTTTTTTGCATTTGATATTAGTTTTCGTTTTCAGTGACAACTCTTCTATTTGAGCTAGTTTTTTTCAGTCTACTTGCCTCATTTTGTGTGTGTATGTGTGTGTGTGTGTATGTGTGTGTGTGTGTGTGTGTGTGTGTGTGTGTGTGTGTGTCTGTGTGTGTGTGTGTGCGTGCATTGCGTGCGTTCATGTGTGCGTGCGTGCGTACGTGTGTGCGTGCATGCGTTCGTGTGTGCGTGCGTACGTGCGTGCATGCGTGCTTGCATGCGTGCAATAAAATAAGTTCTTTTTTACTGTTTCATATAGGAGTTTTGTGAAGTTTATTATACGCATTGCATGTTTTTTTTAAATAAAACAATCTCTATTCCTAAAAATAAAATTAAAAAAATCAGATACAATAAATGCTAAACTGTTTACTTTTAATTGTTTAATCATTTAATTGTTTACTGTAAGTCTAATACTGAGATATTAAATTATTACCTAAAAAAAGATATTTATTAAATTTCCAAACAAATTATTTTTTTCTTTTTCTGTGTAGAAAAAACTAACGCAAAAACTAGGACTTAGTATTAGTACTAAGCCCTTTTTGAGCTTAGTACTAAAGCTAAGGCTAAAGCGATTTTAGAACCTTTAAATCTAAAGCTTAACAGAAATTTCCCGGCATTGCCCACCCTTGTGAAGCACTGTGGTAATAATGTAGTTTTATGTCTGAACAATTTTCGCCAAACATTTGCTTTTGCTCAAACACTGATATAAAAAAAGAATAAAAAGTACACAGGCTTTATTTCCACAATTAATTTACTAGATGTATATTTTGATAGGCTCTTTATGGATTAACTTGGAAGATTGTAAAAAATTAGATTTCCAATGCAGTGACGGCAGTGGATGTGTTCCCCAGTGGGCTGTTTGCGACAAAAACCAATCTAAGGACTGTCCAGATGGCAGTGATGAATTCAATTGCCACAGGGCTTGCATGAGACCTCCAAAGGTTGCATGCAAGAGCTTCAATGTATCTCAGAACAGCTGGTTTGTAACAGTATTAATGATTGTCATGATACAAGTGATCTATTATCATGTGTTTATAACTAGCATTATTTTTATTATTATTTTTTAGCAGGCACTGTCAAAAATAAATTTCTATCGTTACCTGGAATGAAATATTCCTGCAAAACTTATTTCCCACAATATTGGTATTGAGCCTTTTTGTTAACAAGCCTATAAAGTTTGCAAATTTTAACCTTGTCAGTCGAGTGTTAAAAAGTAGTATTTTCCAGGAGATATCAAAATTTAATTCGTGTCAGTGCTTCTTAAAATATTTTTCCTAAACGCCAGTGAATTACGCAAAAAGAAAAATTTATGTTCAAGTAAAATGTTGTAAAAGAATAGTCCACTAAATCTTGTTTGGAACAAAAATATAGAATTTGCTTTTTTTTCTTTAATCTTCCTTTTTAATTAAAAAACTGCGACCAAAATTAAAATTGTCAGTGCCAATCTTTTTTTAAAGTTCAATTTTTTTAGTTTTTTTTTATTTTCTAGACATATTTTTACAAAACACCAAACCTTAAAGATTTGTTTACATATTCGTTAAATGTTTGACCAAATGTCAAAACAGCACGTTATTTTTTTTTAAAAACAATCTAAATTTTAAACGAGTCTGATTCTTAAAGCCCGACTCCAGTGCTAACGACTTTATTATTATGTATTAAAAAAATGCAGTGTATTGCAATGTAATAAAAAAAGTGCTGTGTAATTATTACAACGTATAAATAAATTATTATCATATGGTAGAAATTTTTACTCAGTGGGCAGCTGGCCAAATCAAATACAAAATTTTTATAGTGTAAATAATGTCTATCTCAGACTAGTCCACATCTTTTCTGTCTAAACACAAGCCGGGGAGAAATCGCCCCTTTTTCCTGCTCTATTTTTAGAGCATTTTTCAAGGCTAGTCTACCACTTTTTTAAATCAAACTTAAAGAAATAACCTTTTATAGTATAGTATTAGCTGTTATAGTATTAGTATTAGTATAGTATCAGTTTTAATAATATCAATAGAAAACGTATTTTTCGTAAACATTACAATGTGAAAAACATTGTCGACATTCTTCATTCTTTATTTATCGTTAATAAATAGAATTTTTATTTTAAATATAAAAAAGTATGTCTTAGCTATGCAATAATATAAATTTCTAATCGTGCTGAATTATTAATACGACTTTAAAATTATGTTGTCAACAATTTAAATTTTAAATTTGGACAATGAAAATAGTGGCTTCTAAAAAATTATTGCGCG
>JASAMX010019643.1:0-21415 GCA_030248175.1 Microlaimidae sp. YZB2_3 | reverse complement strand
TGTGCATTAAAAAGTGATTAAATTACTATTTAAAAAAATAATTGGTGTTTTATAGCCAAAAAACGCTCTTTTTTAAAGGTAAATTTTATTCAAATTAATATTTTTTTAAATTGCTGAGAATATAGCAAATTTGAAATATATTTTTATTTTATTTTTGGCCCTCACTGATTTTGTGTGGCATTCGTTTAATAACGCCCACACTTTATTTAGGAAATAATAATTTCTTTTTAAACACGCAAAATTTTATAAAAAAACATCATAATACAATTTAGCTTAATTTTAGGTTTTGCTTAGGCTTAAAAAAGTTAAATCTGATTAAAGTTAAGTTAAATTTAGCTTTTGAAGCAAAAACAAATTTGTTGTCGATTTTTTTGGTGGTCCATGTGACTATCGAACTTATAATTTTTATGTAAATTTTTTGGATTTTTCGGACTTCTAGCAGTGTTAAAACAACATTTTTAATTAGATTTACGGATTTACTATATTTTTTTCTAAACAATAAAAATTGTGTATCTCAAATACTGTTATTTTTTGCCTATATTTCACCCTTTTTTTTAATCTAAAATCGCGTTTTAATTACTTTTTTAAGCTTAAAATCGAAATCTTCAGGTCAAAACTAAACTAAAAACATGTTTTTAGCCATGTTTGTCAAGTGAAATTCTTAAACCGATTTGTGGTACACGTTTAGTACCTTTACCCGCTTATGATATGGAACTTGTTGTACTGTTGAAAAAATTTTAAGCATTATTTATAACAACCACGGAGAAAACTTAATTCTATAATAACATATAATAATTACTGGGAACGAAATTTTGATATAATTATAAATTATTATATTATAAATTAATATAATAATTACTGGGAACCAAATTTTGTTCGACTTCAGAAATTAAATTGTGTCAATCAAGGACTACTATAATGCTGTAGTGGTCCTTAATTATTCAAGTAAGGTGTGGTATTTTTTTACACCAAATGAAGTGGTGTGATTGTCATCGTTCCTGACCGTTCCTGACCGTTCCTGAGCGCGCCTGAATATTCCTGTGCGCCTGATGTGCCTAGGTTTATAAATAGCCTAAAAAACGCTCTCGATCCAGGGATTTATAGTAGTCCAATTTACATGGACATTTTGAAGTTTGGAGTATGTCGAACCGCCAGGCTTAAGGTTAGAGAAGGAATAGAAGGGACGAACGAAATAGAAAGTATATAATGCAACGCGATTTATTATTATGACGTAAAAATATTTAAATATCAAATACCTTTAAATTATAATCTTATTTGTTTGCTTTTTACCACATATCAGCTATAATGTGATCAAAACTAACATTTTGCAGTGATTTTAACAATTGGAATTCCAGAAATTATTTGGTATATTATTAATAATTTTGGCTGTGTCGCTGACGTAAAATGGCTACTTGTTCTTCCAATTCAGTTGGAGCAGCTTTTAGTTCCTGCACTTGCATTGAAGAGCTTATGATGCGTCTTTCCAAGTTGAGAAAAGAAGAATTTACAATAGGTTTAGTTTTTAAGTTTATAAGTTAATCATCATCATCATTCATCAATTATAAAAATGTTCATTTTGAATCAGCATTGCATGTTTATAAAAGAATACTTACAAAAGAATGTTATATTATAGAATCTAAAAGAATCTGAATTATTAATTTAGAACAAAATTTAACAAAATTAGCAAACGTGCAGGTATAATAATAATGAAATTAAATTAAAAAAATTCTTTCATCTGCATTCAAAAATTTAAAACCACATGTCTGTTTGAAGTTCCCTCCATATTCCAGGTAATATTGTTTTAAATTTAAATATAATTCTAGTAAATCCTGGACTTCCAGGTAAGCACCTTTAGCTGTAGTAACGGATGCAGGCGGATCTTGTTATTAATAATTCTTATAAGGTAACTAATTGCAAAAATATAATTGTGCATTTTTAAACATTAATCTTAATTTAAATCAAAATATAACAACCTGCATTTTATAATTAGAGACAGTTAATCGTTTACTCGACAACTGGGTGCAGGATTAACTAAAGTAACTAAACTAAAATTGAATCCATAAAGACACCCGAGAGGTTTTTTTTCTGTGGGAGGCAAGGCGAAATTCCGAGGCTAAATGAAAATGATATTGACCTCACTCACACCAATCCTGTAGACCTGTGCTCTTCCCCCTCCCCGGGGTTTTATTGGGGGGGGCAATTCCAAAACGGGGGGCAACTTTTTTGAAACGGAGGGGGCAATAAAACGGGGGGAATAAGCAGGGGAAAAAGAAGAAAAAAGAAAGGAAAATGGAAAAAAGGGACAAAAAAATCAAAAATAAGGTAAAAATAGATCTAAAATGGCTTAAAATTTATTGAAATAGGCTAAAAACTGCAAAAAATCACAATGATGGCGTCATCATAGGTCAAAAATGGCGTCATAATTTTAGGGTACTTTTTCATTTTTTGGCGGGGGGGGGGGCAATAAAACGGGAGGGGGGGAGGTGCAAAGCCTCCAATAAAGCGAAGGAGGGGGCATTTCCGGACCGTGCACAGGTCTGTATTATTAACAAATTAATGAAATTTTAAATTTTGAATTAAATTTTTTCAGATCCGGACGATTTCACAGTGATCACGCCCAAAGACAGGCACATCTGGACTAAACTTTTCGTGGAGTATTTCCTCGTATTTTCCCACTGCACGTTCCCAAACTGCTCAGCGCACAACGACGACATGCTGTGGTATGTGCGCCAGGGGCTACCGGCTTTTTACGTCGGAAACAAAGTAAGTTCGCTTGTTTGTCTACGTCTGTTCGCTTGTTTGTCTGTACATCTGTTTGTTTGTACGTTTAGGTCTGTTTACTTGTTCGTCCGTTTGTCTTTACGTCTTTTGCTTGTTCATTTGATCTGTACATTTCTAAAACCCAAAGGTTCGAACACCTTCTGTTTTTATCATTATAAATATAACTTAAAAAATTACTAAGGAATTTTATCATTATATGATTTAAAAAGAACAAAATTAAGGCTGTTTAAATCATATTTGATTGTGTAATAATTCGAATTTTATGAGTTTTTGATAAAAAACTGTGAAGGATCGAGTAAAAAGGGTAAATTTAAGTAAGTGCTGAAAGTAAAATTATTACTTTTGAAATAAAAAAAGACCAAAACAGACATTTTTGTGAAAAAATTAATTTATTTTTATGTTTATTTAATAAAAAATCTAAAAAAAATCTTTAAAAAAAATTAACCAAAGTTCGAACTCGATGAAATACTCGCTCTGTAACGTAAAACTTACTTATAAAACCATAAAGTTTGCCTGACAGATCACTTCTGTCGCTTACTTCCGTCAAAAATCGACAGTTTTTTGTACAGCAAACGCAATATCTCGACAAATAGTGCACCAATATTAACAATCAAGGTATCAAATTAAATAGAAAGTAGCCGCTTTCTGTGAATGCATATTTTGTAGCTTGATTTTTTACCCATTGAACAATCTTTTAAGTACAAATTTATCGAAATTTTCGGAGGATCATATCTTCTGAATGACTAAGGATATTTTGATGAAAATTTTTTTTGGGCCACTGGAGGCTACAGGCTGGGGTAAGGTTTTCACAAAAAATCATCAAAATTTAAGACAAAAAGTTTGACTTAGTTCTTGGTACTGCGTCCCCTGTCCACCTATAACCGGAAGCAAAATGGATCAGTAACGAACTGCATATGAGCCGGTTTCCCATTGCCATAATGGGCCGGTTTCCTATTGCCCATTTATGTTTTTAAATTTAGGCATTATTTTAGTTGTTAATGTTTTACATATCGTGTTTTATAGCCGGGTATTCTTGAAGTCTTTCGCCGTGAGAGTAAAAATCAACCTCTTCCAGGGGACAAAACGGTCAATTGGGAGGACACTGTAAGTGACTTTTTTAAAGTATAAATTATTATAAATTGTAATCTAAAAACTCTAGTTGGTAAAGGCGTTCCCAGAGGTGAAGGAATAGCTGGCGATGCCGGAATTTTTTGTATCCTTACGTTTTTTTAAACGTCCTTACGTTTTTAGAAAAGAAAGACTTTTTTAAATATTAATAGAGAACCTGATGCCTTCCAAAAGCATATTAAAAGTAAAAAAAACCAAATTTTTCCAGCTTCGCGAGAAGTTTAAATTGATCATTTATCCTAGTTCTCTAATTTCAATCGATTGTTGTTGTTGTATTACCTGAAACTTATCTTCCCTATGCAGATTATGCAAAGGGCAGGCGCTAAGTCAAGCCAGGAGGGGCGAAAAAATTTCACCCCTATAGTTGAGACTCTTCGTCCAACATTAATAACAATGTTGGCAACGTTTACGGCAAGAGTGTTCACTACTTGCATGCAGTGTTCACTTATTCCGAGGTCTTCGTCTAAAGGATTTTTTAAGTCGCCTAATATTGATCTTGTTGTCCTTTGCCAGTGGCCAGGGTTTCCATCAACCCTGGTGTGGTCCGTCCGGCACGCTTCTCGCCTTGCTCACCCCCTCTTCCCACTCCCGGAGGAGCTCAGCAACTGCAACGGGGTTTGCCCAAAGGTCCTCTGGTCCCAAGGTCGTGTTAATGTTTATGCATGTGAAAAGGTGTTGTGTTGTGTGTATTTGTGTTTTGCATAGCGGGCAGTTTGGTGATGTGTGTTGTGTAGGATTTATTTTGTGTAGGTAGGAGTAGAGGAAAGGAGATTTCCCCGCCCTGAGTTGGGCGAGGGTTCTCCTGACCCCGCGAGGAAGATTTTCTTCCTCGTTGCTTATTGCTGGTGCTTTTGTTTGTAGTATTGGATTTATTGGAGTGTTGTTGATGTGGTTTGTGACTGTGTTTGTGTGGATTTGTTGTTTTAGTGCTTTGTAGGTTTTGTTGTGTATGTCTGTTGGAATGTTTGTTGAGTAGTTGTTGTTGTGAAAAATTGTTTGTTTTTTGAGCCTGCTGGGTGCAGGTTGTTGTGTTAAATAGTTGAGTGGATTATTTGTGTACATGGCTGCCAATTTTGCTTGTTTTGCATGGAGTTGAATGTGTGTTGCTATTGGGAGGACTTTAGCCTCTGTGTGAATGATGTTTATGTTTGTGTCTGTGGTGTGCCCTGTTGCGACCCTGAGAGCTGTGTTTTGTATTGTTTGTAGTTTGCTGATTTGTGTGTGTGATGTAGTGGGGCCCCAGACTGTGCTGGCATACTCCAGGGACGTAGCGAGAGTTTCATTTTGGGGGGGGCGGATTGTAGTACAAAAAAAAATTTCGGGGGGGGCTCCGCCCCCCCCCGAAATTTTGGGGGGGGCGGAGCCCCCCCCTTAATTTTTGAAAACGTTAAAAAAGCAGGGATAAACGTAGATAAAGCTGTATAATACACTGTTTTTGGCCTAATAACCTATTATCTAATGTTTTTAGCGGTAAAAACATGTTTTCTTAGTTAAAAATTACATAAGCACACATTGGCAGAGCCTGGATTTTACAAAAAAGGAATTTAGAGACGTTAGTTTTAGACCTCTTGGCTAAACCCACATTGTAAACCAAAGCACATAAGCAGCATCTCGGCTCCATGTTTTCTAGGGTACCTACCTATATGAAAAAAATCCGAGCCAATGCTATAAGCGGCAGGAAAATTTAGGAGGGGAGAGGTACATAAATCAACCAATATGATTGTTTGTTTTGCTTTCTGTGTAGTACTTATTACTTATAAAAATTATTGTACCACTAACTTTGAAATAACATTAGCATCAGGCAACATAAATAACGAGATATATGTATGTATACTATAGAAAGTGACCGCTGAGCGAAGCGAAGCGGAACAAATTTTTGGTTTTTGGGGGTCCATTGGGGTACTAAAATTATTTTAAAGTTTGGCGCCGAGCGATTAGCGAGGCGCTAGAAAATTTTGAATTTTTAGCCTCTGAAAACCCCCAAATTTTACTATCTGGCGACCATTTCGGGGGGGGCGGCCGCCCCCCCGCCCAACCACTATCCTTATTTTTCCTCCTGTCCGACCGTTTCGGGAGGGGCGGCCACCCCCCCTGCCCCCCCCCTGAGTACGTCCCTGGCATACTCGATTATTGGTCGAGTGATTGCCTTGTATGTGTGTATGAGTGTTTCTTTTGGTTTACCCCACGTTGTTGCTGTGAGTGCGTTTATGATTTTGAGTGTTTTGCGTGCTTTGCTGTGTGTGTTTGCGATGTGTGTGTTGAATGTAAGCTTGGTGTCGAATGTGAGCCCCAAGATTTTTGGGTTTTTGGTTGTAATGAGTGTTGTGTTGTTTATTTGTAGTGATAATTGTGTGTTGTACTCTGCAGGGTCTGGTGTGAATAGTGTGGATGTTGTTTTGCTTGCATTTAATGTTAGTTGGTTGTTGTCTGTCCATGCTTGTGGCTACTTTGTTCGCACTTGGCAGGTGCTGACGCGGCGATTTCGTATTGTTTGTTCGCACTTGGGAACAAATAATCCAAGACGCGTTGAATTATTTGGACCTTTGTTCGCACACTCGAATGAAATAGGACGGATCTTTAATATATAACAATAGTTAAAAAAACTTGAAAAAATATGTTCTAACAGCGTACCAAGCGGCGTTTCTTATCTCGTACTAATAAAAAAAGTTTTGTTTTTTTGGGAACGATTTTTTCACGACATCGGCCGTAGTGATGACGTCATAGAAAAACAATTTTTTTCTAACCTTTTTAAAAGATAGTTTAAAGTCTGAGCTATGCTCCGATATATGTCCCGTACATATTCTACTTTCGGTTATAGAGATGTAACCTTTCAAATTTCGAATTTTGTCGCCAGTCCGCATCAATTTGTATAGACTATGGATTTATTTTTAAATAGTAAAATATTTTTTTTGTATGATTGACTCCATTTTTGAGTGACCATAGAATCTTCAAACGCATAACGCGTCTATCAATCAAATAAGAGCGCAGGATTTTTTTAGCCCCAAAAATACACACTTGACTGCATTTTGTTGAATCGGCCCCATGTTTAGACTATACATTTCGAAATAACAACAATTTAATAATTTTTTTACAAAATTGAAATTTTTACCAATAAATCTTTTTTTAACTTTAAAACAATAATCAAAAGCCATGGTACGGTAACTTTTATGTTTTAATATTTGTTACTTACTAACTCGTCTATCGTGTTCTTCTTGTTCTGAATAAGGTTTTTTCGGTGGGGGCAGAAAAAGGTGTTGAAGAGAAGGAGGCGAAGAACCTTCCAAGGGGAAATCGTCAAAGCTACTGCTCCTTTGCCTTGGATTAAAAACTAACGAAAGACTGCTTCAACTTAGGCAAACCTTACAATGTACTGTATTATAAGAATTCATACAATTCGGCTCCCTAAATTATGAAAGACATTTAGATTTTGCTAAATTTATACTTAAAAACGAAAAGTGTACAATAGAAGAACACAATGATCGAAAGTAAACGTGGCCCAATTATTTATCTTATAAAGATTAGTAATGTTACCCTACAATATAATGCTTCGGAGCTTCAAGAACCATTAAACCGAAAATAACTCCTGAGCTTCACATTTTAAATGAGTAATTTAAAGTTTACTTAATCATTAAATCTTTTTTAAATGTTTTTATAGGGTAGTGCATTTAATTTCTGCACTTTTCCAAATTGGACATTTTTGATTTTGGACCATATCTTTGGTATACGACCTGGACGGAATACGACGTTTGATAGCTCAAATGAGAGCTAATTATATGTAGATGATTGTGGTGAGCTTTTTATTTGTTATGTTATAAATATTTTCATGTGAAATTGTGTGATTTACAAAAAAATAAAATTGTTACTCGTTTTTAGAACATGGGCATAAGATGATTGTGGTGAGCTTTTTATTTGTTATGTTATGATATTTTCATGTGAAATTGTGTGATTTACAAAAAATAAAATTGTTACTCGTTTTTCGAACATGGGCATATCATGACTTATGCAATAAATTCGTTTAAAAATTAAACTTTCTTGGTAAAATTTAGTCTATTTTTTCCTAATTTTTAGTCCCCGTGGTTCTACGTTGCGTCTGTGGTCAGTAATCGTTATAAAATAATATAGTGTAATTTCGGCACACATATTGCTGTAGGTAAAAACGGGTTGAATTAAGTGGTCGGGTGTTAAATTGTAGTTGTAAATAGTTAAAAGACAACGTTGAAATGTGTAGGGGTCATAGCACTGCACTTAAACTCGATTAAGGGGTCCTTTTAAAAAGTGCCGAAATTAAATGCACTTTTTTCCCAAATTTTGCTCATTTTGATACCATTTGGCACTTTAGCTGTAACTTTTTGCCAGTTACACGTTGAACAACAAGTAGACGCTTAAATTAAAGAAAACTGTTTGGAGATAATGATAGGCTTTTAAATTTTTTAAAATAATGATTTTTTGACTGAGAAGCAATCGATTGTTTGTAAAGTGCCGAAATTAAATGCATACATTTAATTTCGGCAATTTTTCATTTTTTTTTAAACGGATTTAATTAAGTAAAAAAACAACTTTCCTACAGTGAAACTTTTATGACGCAACGCAGTATCGTAAAAGCTTTAAAATGAGCTATCAAACATAAAATCGAGCCATACAGTGAAAAGTTACATTGGAAAAACGAAAAAGTGCCGAAATTAAATGCACTACCCTAGGCGCTAGGCATGATTAGGACTGATATTTTTAGGAGTGGTGTCCAAGGTACCCTATTCTTGGAGGTGTCGGCATAAGTGAGAACGGTCCCGGCAGTTCGGAGAAAGGTGGGGTTCGGTGTCCAAAGCAAAACAGTTTTAAACCATAATAACTTTAATAATTACTTTTTTTTATTGGATAATACTACATTTTATTGAATTAAAAGCATAGATAAGAACGGTCGGGGAAGCTAGGGGGGGTGGTTACCCGGGGCCAATCAAATTTTGAATTCTAGGAGGGGGGTCCCAGGGGGGTCTGGACCCCCCTATCTTTTTAGGGGGGACGACCCGGGGTGCGAAATTTTGAAATCCAGAGGGGGGTCAGGTGGGGTCCAGTGTCTAAAGCAAAACAGTTTTAAAACATAATAATAATTGTTCTTTTTATAGGATAATTCTACATTTTATTGAATAAAAAGCAATATTCTGGTATAAAATGGATGAAAAAGCATGAATATGTGATGAAAATTCACGTTTTTGGAAGAAAATTTAGTATAAAAAAAAGTACCAAAAAATTTCGCGAGGGGGCAGGGGGGTCAGATTTCAAAATCTAGAGGGGGGTCAGGGGTAAAAAATTTGAAAATTTGGGGGGGAGGAGAGGGCCCCCCTCCCCTGGATTTTTTTTCTAGGGGGGGGGGGGGCCAAAATTTCAAGGCTAGGGGGGTGGAGCCCCCCCCAACCCCCCTTGTTCATCTATGCCCCTGACCCCCCACCCCCTAAATTTAAAATCTCGCACCCGTGAGCTCGACCCCCCCTAAAAAGCCAGGGGAGTCCGGACCCCCCTGTACCCCCCTAAAAATTTTGGCTTTCCACCCGGGCGTGGACCCCCCTAACGGACCTGACCAAAACATCTATGGATCAGAGGGGGTCTGGTTTCTAAACAAAGTCACATTAAATCATTTATTTAAGTTTTTTAGCACCAATATAGAATTTTATATGCTAAAATACGCTATTTATGGTTTAAAAAGAACAAAACTAGGGTAGTGCATTTAATTTCGGCACTTCCCAATTGGGCATTTTTGATTTTGGACTATATCTTTGGTAATCCTGGACGGAATACAACGTTTGATAGCTCAAATGAGAGCTAATTATATGTAGATGACTTTCGTGAGCTTTTTATTTGTTATGTTATGATATTTTTATGTGAAATTGTGTGATCTATAATTTTAAAAAAATGTAACTCGTTTTTAGAACATGGGCATTTCATGATTACGCAATAAATTGGTTTAAAAATTAAACTGTCCTGGTAAAATTTAGTCTATTTTCCGAATTTTTAGTCCCCGTGGTTCTACGTTGCGTCTGTGGTCAGTAATCGTTATAAAATAATATAGTGTAATTTCGGCACACATATTGCTGTAGGTAAAAACGGGTTGAATTAAGTGGTCGGGTGTTAAATTGTAGTTGTAAATAGTTAAAAGACAACGTTGAAATGTGTAGGGGTCATAGCACTGCACTTAAACTCGATTAAGGGGTCCTTTTAACAAGTGCCGAAATTAAATGCACTTTTTTCCCAAATTTTGCTCATTTTGATACCATTTGGCACTTTAGCTGTAACTTTTTGCCAGTTACACGTTGAACAACAAGTAGACGCTTAAATTAAAGAAAACTGTTTGGAGATAATGATAGGCTTTTAAATTTTTTAAAATAATGATTTTTTGACTGAGAAGCAATCGATTGTTTGTAAAGTGCCGAAATTAAATGCATACATTTAATTTCGGCAATTTTTCATTTTTTTTAAACGGATTTAATTAAGTAAAAAAACAACTTTCCTACAGTGAAACTTTTATGACGCAACGCACTATCGTAAAAGCTTTAAAATGAGCTATCAAACATGAAATCGAGCCATACAGTGAAAAGTTACATTGGAAAAACGAAAAAGTGCCGAAATTAAATGCACTACCCTAGGCGCTAGGCATGATTAGGACTGATATTTTTAGGAGTGGTGTCCAAGGTACCCTATTCTTGGAGGTGTCGGCATAAGTGAGAACGGTCCCGGCAGTTCGGAGAAAGGTGGGGTTCGGTGTCCAAAGCAAAACAGTTTTAAACCATAATAACTTTAATAATTGCTTTTTTTTATTGGATAATACTACATTTTATTGAATTAAAAGCATAGATAAGAACGGTCGGGGAAGCTAAAGGGGGTGGTTACCCGGGGTCAATCAAATTTTGAATTCTAGGAGGGGGGTCCCAGGGGGGTCTGGACCCCCCCTACCTTTTTAGGGGGGACGACCCGGGGTGCGAAATTTTGAAATCCAGAGGGGGGTCAGGTGGGGTCCAGTGTCTAAAGCAAAACAGTTTTAAAACATAATAATAATTGTTCTTTTTATAGGATAATTCTACATTTTATTGAATAAAAAGCAATATTCTGGTATAAAATGGATGAAAAAGCATGAATATGTGATGAAAATTCACGTTTTTGGAAGAAAATTTAGTGTAAAAAAAGTACCAAAAAATTTCGCGAGGGGGCAGGGGGGGCAGATTTCAAATTATAGAGGGGGTCAGGGGTAAAAAATTCGGATATTTGGGGGGAGGGGGGCCCTAGATTTTCGTCTAGGGGAGGTCCCAAAATTTCGAGGCAAGGGGGGTGGACCCCACCCTGCCCCCCTTTCTCATATATGATTAAAAGCGATATTCTGGTGTAAAAAAGGTGTAAAAACATGAATATGTGTTTACAAAATCACTTTTTTGGAAGAAAATTTAGTATAAAAAAGTACCTAAAATTTTCTTGAGGGCTATAGGGGGGGGGGGTCAGATTTCAAGATTCTAGAGCGGAATTAAGGGGGGTCAGGGGCAGTGGCGTGCCCGGGAGGGGGGTGGGGGGGGGTGGCCGCCCCCCTCCTCCCGAAGGGAGGACCCTTACGTTTCTTGAGTTTTGGAAGAGAAAAATGTTTTTCTTTAATATTAATACAGAAACTTTCCTGATGCCTTCCAAAAGCATTAATGGTCAAAAAACCTAATTTTCCCCGCTTCGCGGGTAGTTTGTATTGACAATTTATCTTAGTTTTTCGATTTCAAATCGATTATGCCGTTTAATAGTTAAGACATACATGTTAAATTCAAACTACTATAAACACTCCTTTTATTAACGTTTTAAAAACATGTTTTAAATGTAAAGGGATAAAAAAACATTTTGTAATAAACATCATCTGGAATTAAAATTTCTAATGTATTTTAACGCTTTAAATTAAAAATTTTCTCACTAAGGGGCATGGGCGTAGCCAGGGGGGTCTAGGGGGTCTAGGACCCCCCTCTTTTGGGTCAGCTAAGGGAAAAATTTGGGGTTAGACCCCCTTTTGGGTCGCCAAGGATAAAAATTTGGGGGTCTAGAAGGGCCATTTTTTTAAAATTTTTCTCGCGCTTCGCTCCGCTCAGCGCTCGATTAATTATATAGTCTCCACTTTCAAATTTGTGTTAGTTTGTTTTGTAATCTTGGTATGACCACGCTGGATCCACCCCATTCTTAATGTTTTAATTGGTCTTCACTTCCAAATTTGTGTTACTCTGTTTTGAAATCTTGATACGACCACGATAGACCCCCCTCTTTAGATTGTTATATAGTAGGATTAAAAATTCAAAGGTTAGGAGAAGTAATTTTAAAAACATTTTCTCGCACTTTGCATTGCTCAGTTGTAATTCAATGTTTTCTTTTTTCAGTTGTTAGGGTTTTGAAAATCGAAAATTTCAAGGTATAAAATTGTTTGTAAAAATTTTTTCTTGGTTTTATAGACTTATTTTTATTGAATAATAGGAAAATAATTAAGTATGTGACATAAACAAGGTAATAAACACTCTGCGCGAAGCGCGGGAGATTTTTTTTAGCCCTTTTATAACGTTTAGGATTTGGACCCCTCCTGGACCCCCCCTTTCCAAAATCCTGGCTACGCCCATGCTGGAATCCAGGCTACGCCCATGTTGCAAGTTATTTAATTTTGATGAATTAATAACAAAGCGTAAAAATTTTGCAATCAGTTTTTGACATAAAAATAGCCTGAGGATATCTGTAAAATAATCTATGAGGCTTGAATTTACATCTATATAATATTAAGTGCATACTGACATCCATACATGTAGGCCTGTGCACTGCCCTCCTTGCATTTTATTAGGAGGGTTGGCAATTCCAAAACGGGGGGGCACACAGGGGGCAACTTTTTTGAATTGGAGGGCAATAAAATGGGGGGGGGGCAAGCAGGGGAAAAAGAAAAAAAAGAAAAAAAAAGAGAAAAAAGAAAGAAAAAGGAAAAAAAGGGACAAAAAAGCGAAAATAAAGTAAAAATAGGTCTAAAATGGCTTAAAATGCATTGAAATAGGCTAAAAACTAAAAATTTTTTGATGATGGCGTCATAATAGGTCAAAAATGCCGACATAATTTTCGGGTACTTTTTCATTGTTCGGCGGGGGGGGGGCAAATCCTTCAATAAGGGGGGGGGCATTTTCACACCGTGCACAGGTCTGTACTTTAATAATGTGGATAAATTAGCTTTAATTTATAATTATATATAAGCTTTAATTTAAATGTAGATAAAAAGGTAATAATATACTTGGGACGGAATTCACGAAGCGGCGTTATCCATGGTCTAAGTCAGCCCTGGGATCTGATTAACTGCGGTGTATTCCAAGGCCAACTTGGTAGCCCCGGAATACACCGTAGTTAATCCGGGGGCTAGCCCGGGATACAAGCAAACATCCCGAGTTAACCCATCCGGGGGCTAGCCCGGGATAAACTAACATCAAGTTAGCCCATGGATAACCCCACTTCGTAAATTCCAGCCTTGGTGACCAGTGGCTTGGTATTAGTTTGGCGACCGACCGACAAAGTGTAGTTTATTATTATTAACCGTAAAATTTATGCAAAGCAATTTTTGACGTAACAACAGTGATAAAGTATTTTTAAAATATAAACATCAAAAAGCTTTATTTTAATAAATGACTTTATATTAAAAAAATCTTAATATGGATGTCAGGGCGAAGAAATGGAGAAATATATAAGAAGAAAATAAATAAGGATTATGCACTTAAATTTAGGTTTTCTTGTGCCTTTTAAGAGCTAATAATTAAAAAATTTCATTTCGTCCGGGGGGCATTCTGCCCTCCGGACCTTCTTCTTGACAATATGCCCTTGCCCCTTGACTCCGCTAGGGCGGGGGGGGGCTTCCGCCCCCCAGACCCCGATAACTGGGGGGGCTACGTCCCCTAGCCCCCTTCTGGCCACGTAAAAGCGTCTTCAAAAAAAATCCCCCTCTCAATTAAAATCCTGGCTACGGCCATGAATGAGTATAACGACTAAGTTATAAATTATGCACTCAAAGAAAGCGGCTACTTTTTACTTTAATTTGATACCTTGATCGTTAAAATTGGTGCAGTACTTGTCGAGATAATGCGTTTCTCGTACAAAAAACCCTCGATTTTTCGCTTAAAAGACGAAGTGAAGGAAAAAAGGTTTGACAAACTTCTTAAAATCACTGCCATCGTTTGGTGTTTTTACAAAAAAAATCTCAAAAAAATCTACAAAAAAAAAAAGATTTTTGTACGCGAAACCCAATATTTCGACAAATACTGCACCAATCTTAACGATCAAGGTATCAAATTAAAGTAGAAAGTAGCCACTTTCTTTGAGTGCATAATTTGTAACCTAAATTAACTCCTGAACCAATGGAAATATTTTGTTGAAAAAAAATTTGTGGGCTATTGGGGGCAGGGGTAAGATTTTCACAAAAAATATCATAATCGAAGACAAAAAGTGTGACTCAGCACCGCACCTTTAACCAAAAAAATGAGATCTAATGTACCCCCAAAAATTTTTAGGGGTACATTAGGGGTTTTAAAACTGGCAACCACTGGGTGAATTGAGTTGAAATTAATATTTTTGAGATAAGCGTGTCGAAAGATTTAATATCAGTATAAACAGGACGATATTACAATAATTATATAAAAATGACCTCTTAAAATTTTTGGGGGTACATTAGGGGTTGTAAATATGGTAACCATTGGGTAAAATAAGTTAAAGTTCATATTTTTAAAATCAGCGCGTCGAAAGCTTTAATATTAGTATGCAAAAGACGGTATTACAATAAATCTATAAAAATGACCCCTTAAAAAATTTTTGGGGGTACATTAAGGGTTGTAAAAATGGTAACCATTGGGTGAATTAAGTTGAATTCGTATTTTTGAGACCAGCCCATCGAAAGCTTCAATATGAGTAGAAACGGGACGGTAGTTAATAAAATACATAGAAATGACCCCCTAAAAATTTTTGGGGGTACATTATGGGTTGTAAAAATGGTAAACATTGGGTGAATCGAGTTAAAAATAATTTTTTGACATCAGCGTATCGAGAGCTTTGATATGAGTACAAACAAAACGGTATTATAATAAAATCACCTCTTGAGAATTTTAGGGGGTACATTCATGGGTGCAAATTTGGATAACCACTAAACAAAATTCAATAAACTATAAATGTTTGAAATTAGTGTGTCGAGAGCTTTCATATGAGTATAAACATGTTACTTAAAATGAAAAAAATAACAAAATTACCGATTTTTAAATTTTAGGGTATTTAGCGATATGTAACTGGGTATCTGTAAAAAAATTTTAAATTTTTTTAAATTTTTTCTAAAATTAATATTTTTGCAATCAGTACGCATAGAGCTTTCAAACGAATATAAACACAACTTATAAATAATAAAAAAAAGTCACCTCTTACTAAATTTGGGAGTACAAAGGGGTCTGTCTGTATTGTGGTTACCCGACCATTTAAAGCAATATTTTTATATTTTTTAAATCAGCACGCCGAGAGCTTTAAAATGATATATTACTCGCCTATGTAGAGAGCCTGTGTCAAAAGTTAGAAGTCACCCATTGCAGTGCCTTAGTGCATAAAAATTCTTTGATTGTCACCAAAATAGAGCATGAAATTCCGCATAAATAGCCCTGGGTCTCAAACCTGTGGCTCAAACAGTTTGGAGCATTATGCCAAAAGGTGCACTTGCCATACAAAGAATTTTAGCAAAAATCGTAAAATTGACCCCCTTTAACCTCTCGGGGTTACCTGACCCGGGTAGGTTACCCCTAACAAATTATATATTTTTGAGCTCAGGAAAGTATGGGCAATCTGCACAAAAATTTCCAGACGTAAGAACTTATGGTAAAAAGTTAAAAATTTGGCTGAAAAAAATTGCCCCTAAATTAGGGGGGTTTTGGGGTTAACCCCCCCTAAATTAGGGGGGTTTTGGGGATAACCCCCCAAAATTTTTGAAAATTTTTTTTCAGGAGGTAGCTAAAAGTTCAAAGACCTTAACGCGAGATATTTGCATATTGATCGCGGCGTGTTCAAAAGTTATAAGAGCTCAAACAAAAATTTTTTGTCACAATTTTCCCAGTATCGCTAAAAAAACAGAGAATAACACTGTGTTAAAAATCGCAGCGCGGGAAAACTAGCAGAAAATGGCGGATTTTTGCTAGAAAAGTCGCACAAACGTTTACATACAAATGCGACTTTCTAGCAAAATTTTAGTCAAAAATTTAGTGTATAGTATAGTATATAAATTCTCTTATGTTATATATTCTTCCCCGCGGTAGAGAAAGACCCCCTCCTAGCTTCGATGACCGTGTTTATATATGAGGATCAGCGTAAAAAAATTCGGAAATTTAAAGAAGGGGTTTGGGAATCCCGGAGCTAGAGGGGGACGGACCCCACCCTACCATCCTCTCTTCCCATTTTTTTTTGTTTGAAAAACTAATATAAAATAGCAATAATACCATTCCCGCAAGGCGGTAAATATTTTAGTTTTGTTCAGTATTATTCTGCTTTTGGAACGCATCAGGAATATTTCTGAATTTATATTTAAGCAAAAAAGTTTATTTTAGAACAAAAAACATGTAAGAGTCCCCTTTACGAAAAATTTCGGTTTCGGGCGGGGAGAGGCTGCCCCCGCCCAGTTGGCTACGGTACTACCGCTATTAGAGCTGAATAAAATCTGTTAAACTGCTGCCTTTAGAAAATTAAAAATAACATCGTGTTGTTCATGGGTGCGAAGTCCAACAGGTACCACTTGGCTGCTGGATTTTTTTTTTGTATAGAGAATGAGTGCAACTTGGCATGGCTAGATCATTGTTGTTGTATGTCGGCAACGAATGACAGTTTTCTATTTAACAAACCAGTGGACAAATAATGTAGTTCTATAGTAGCCCAAAATCATGGTTTTTTTTCTGGAAACAGGGTTAGTAAGGTCTAAGGATTGTTTGTGCAGAGTTTCTACGGCTAGCTTTGCAGAAACACCTATGCAGCTCATGTACGACGTTAAATAGTAAGATCAATATCAGGCGTCTTAAATCCGTTAATGAAGACCTCGGAATAGGTGCACACTGTGCGCAGTAAACACTCTAGCGGTAAAGGTTGCCAACATTGTTATTGATGTTTTACGAAGTCTTCAACTTTGTGAGTTCAGTTGCTTTCGCTCCCTCCTGACTTGTCTTAGCTTTCCTTTGCATAAACTGCTTCAGGAAGATAAGTTTAAGGCTATGCAGGAACAACAAAAACCCATATAGTTATTTTATTTTGAAAAAAAAAATAATAAAACGCCAATTTTAGATCTAAAAAACCTTTTAAAAAATGAAATAGCATTTTTGAGTTTTATAATATTGACCTCAAAGCTTAAAGGCAGTTAGAACTAGAAATAATTTTAAAAGAAATTTTTTCTGCATTTTTTTAAAATTAAGGGAATTAAATCATACATGGGCAAATTGGTCCGGAGTGCGGAGGGGTTGGGGTTAAACTCCAAATTAGAGGGGGCGGTTAAAATCCGAGAAACGCAAAATACTCATATCGTTTTTTCTGCAGTGCATTTTACCCATATTGTTTTTCGATTTAAAAAAAATAGGTAAAAAACGCTAATTTTAGGTCAAAAAGCCTTTTTTTATTGCATTTTTAGCTTTTTATTGTTTAAAACATTCATTTTGACCATAAAACTTAAGTTTAGAGGAAGTTAGAAGTCATTTTAAAGACATTTTTTCAAAATTGGGCGGGGGTTAACCTTTTCTCCACCCCCCCTCTTCTCAGATCCTGGGGGGTGAACCCCCTTGTGCCCATGTATGAATTAAACTTCCCCCCACTTCTGAGTGAGGGTTAAACCCCCGTTACCAGAATTGAGGGGTTAACCCTATGGCTACAGTACAAAAAACGTTAATAGATTTTTTGTTGCGGATAACCTTCAAAAACCCAAAGGGCTGGCCACCTATGGTTGCGGAGGAACTCTCACATCATCCTTTTTTCTGTCAACCTATGCATAAAACAAATTTTACTTCTGAAAATTAAAAAAAAACTAATAGATTTGTTAAAATAGACCACATAACTAAAAATTTGTCATGCTTTTAACCACAATATTAACAAAAATACTACTATTGCCACTCATGCTAGGACAAGTGATAGAAACTGCTTACAAATAACGTTGAAAGTTTCTTTTTACGACGGTTTGCTGATATCTAAATGAATAATCATTTGGTAATTGCATTGAATTTGGGCGTATCAAGTAATTGTACATGATCCGGCTGAATTGCATGGTTGAAAAATCTGGTTGAACAGTAAATTAATTGAATAAATATAGCTATTTAAGTACCCAATAATTTGATACGTATAAGTATTTTAGCAATTCTATTTGGAAAAAAATAAGCTATGTTTTTTTGAAAAACAATAAGTTGATTTATTCTAAAAAAACAAATTCAAATTTCTGAAAAGCAAAGATTTACAACAAAAATTTACGAAAGTATTTAATAGTTTAGTTTGTGTATTTTAGTCAAGGATTTTTTCTGCTTTCGATTACATCCTGGCATTTTAACATGGCTTTTCTGATTTTTTTACACTATTGGGACCAAAACTCCTTCCCGAAATCAAAAAACCACGCTATCTATGCACCTTTCAGGTTTCACTGACAGCAAATAACAATAGTAAATTAGAAAGTTTTAAAAAATTTTTTGTAAATAATGTAACAAAAAGGAAACCAAAGACACAATTGGTTAAGCAAAATTAATTTTATTAAAATTAAGATTATAGTTGCAAAATTAATTAAAATCTATACAAGATTACATGATACCACTTAATAGAGTTAACATAGTTTGCAAAAGAATAACCTAAAATTCAAAATTTTAGGTGTTTTTAAAAATACATGTTTTAGTGTGTTTGTTTAAAATATCAATTAGCAAAAATCTGGGAGAGCAGTTGCCAGGTTTGGAAACTTGATTCTCGTATTTTAAGTGCGGGAGAGTATGGCGTCTGTTTAGTATTTTTATTCGTTAACAATTAATTTTTTCTTCATTAATTAATTTTGTTGTTCAATAATTATTTTTTTCTTTACTTATTTAATTTTTGTTCCAAAACAATTAATATTTACTTGCAAAATTAATTTTTTTTCGTAAAATTAATTTTTTTTTTATGCAATTAATTTTCGTTTTGAGACCAATTAATTTTGCTTCGTAAATTTAATTTGTATTTCATGCAATTAATTTTCGTTGTGGGACCAATTAATTTTCGTTCGTTGAATTAATTTTCGTTCGTAGTTCACTTTTAGGATCCTCTTTTGTCCCGCCTCATTTCTTTCGCACGAGACTGAAAATCTAACTTTCATTAACTCAATCCACATTAGCGCACAGACCTACCAAACCCACCGACCGAAGGCAGGGTTGCCAGGTTAGCCCCTTTTGGGGCTATTTTTAGCCCCTTTTTCAGGCCGATAGCCCCAAAATTTGGAAATAGCCCTTAGCCCTTTTTTTAGTCCCTTTTCCTAAAAACAGCCCCTTTTATGGCCCCTTTTTGAGTCAGGTTCAAAATTAAAAAAACAATGGAAAATTATCCTAAAGTTTCAATAAAATGATCGCTATTAGTAATAAATTTCATTTTTGAGAGTGGTTTGCCACTTCTATTTATGTTTAAATTGTGCGGGATGCGTAAAAGCACATTTTTTCCTTTTTTTGTTGCTATTGTATTGCTTGGGTTCAGGCTTCGCTTTTTTGTCGTTCTTGATTCACCTTATCTTAAAAATAATGTCTTGTTTGGGCTTTTTAATAAATGTAAGATTATTATTATGATTATTATTATCTAGGGGTCCAGGGCGGGGGAAGGGGGGGTCCGTACCCCCTTTAGGTCTAGCTTTTTTTTGGGGGGTTCGACCCCGGGGTAGCTTAGTTTAAGATCCAGAGGGGGGTCAGGGGGGTCTGTTTTCCAACAAAAGACCTGTTTACGGTCTAGGAAACTGCCCCCCTCCCCCCGCTTTATTGAAGGATCTGCACCCCCCCCCGTTTTATTGCTCCCCCCTCAAAAATAAAAAAGTATCCAAAAATTTATGACGTCATTTTTTTACCTATTATGACGCCATTATCGCCAATTTTTTAAGTTTTCAGCCTATTTAAATGCTTTTAAAGCCCATTTTAGACCCTATTTTTACTTAAATTTCGGCTTTTTTTTTGTCCTTTTTTTCTTTTCCCCCTTTTTTTCTCTTTTCCTTTTTCTCCCCTGCTTGCCCTCCCCCCCGTTTCAAATAAAGTTGCCCCCTCTGTGCTCCCTCGATTATGAAACTTGGGTGGGGAAAAACATATTTTTTTGTGTTTTGTTGCTTTGCTATCGCTTGGTTCACTTTTTTGTCCTTCTCGTAATAATAATGTACTATCTGGGTTTTTTTTTTAATAAATGTCGCATTATTATTATTACTTAAATTTGATTATTTAATTTACCGTTGGTAAACTTGTAAAACAATAGAAAAATTGCTATTTAATTTTAAACACAAAACATTGATCGGGTAGAAATTTATTATTATAAAATATAAAATAATTTTAAGGTTTTTTCATTTGTTGCTATTATTTCTTGAACGGCTTGCTGTCCGTGATTTGGTTTTGGTTGTTTATAAAACTTTATTATAATAACTGGTAAATTTGTTCTTATTTTTAATTAAGATTTTGTTAATAAACGAATTTGAAAAAAAGAGATTTCTTAGTAAACTTTTTGTAATTCCTTTTTTTTAAATTTTAACCTTGTTTAAAAAATTTATATGTTCTTTGTTTATTTAGAAAATTATTTTATTATTAATTTTTGGTGATTCTTTCCGCTGAAATTTCGTGGAAGGAATTCTTCGCCTACGCTGCTCAGTGTTAAACTTGGCGCCGATCTCTGCCGGGACGCGGAGTTTAACACACTGCAGCACTAACACGGAAGTGCTTCTTCGAATTTTTTGACGAAAAATTCCCAAACAGTTAATCAAGAGTTTCTGCCACAGCCTCCAAAGCTGTTATGCTTCCCAAATTCTTTAAATTTAAAATTTTTTAAAAATTTTCTAAGCCTAGAATTTTTTTGTTAAATTTTAACCTTATTACAAAATTTTATTGTTTTTTAAAATTTAATTTTTAATTAACTAAGTTAATTCAATTAACTAATTGAGGCAATTTATATTTGGCACTAAAACACATTATTTTTCTTTAAAACCAGATTATTAATAGCTAGTAAATTACCAGTAATTAAGCAGCCATGATTTAAATCACGAAACTCTGAGTTTTCACACCTACAATCAGTTGCTAGCAGAGTTTTTAAACTAGATGCGTTTAATGTATTAAGAAACTGTTTATAATTGCAAAATTTTGCACCGGTGAACATGTATACACAATATGAAATTTACACGGTTGATTAAAAGTAAAAGGTAAAAGTGAAATTAAACATTTGTCATTAAATAAATTATTAAACTTAATTAAATCTACCCCTTTATTATCAAACCTAGCTTTAATATATTTAATATTTTCTA
>JASAMX010019642.1:0-44005 GCA_030248175.1 Microlaimidae sp. YZB2_3 | reverse complement strand
GTATCGCTTAATTCATAAATGCCGCACAATATCTGCAACGGGTACAAGCAGCTGACGACGACGATTGCACCGAGGTACGTCCACGTGATGTAGTGCGTTACCTGATCGGGCGCACAGGCGTGCCATATTCGAATCCACCAATCGGGAACAGTTAACGGTGGGTGAGTCCGACAGCAACACCCAGGGCGAGCAGCCAATCAGCGCCGAGCCCTATCGTTAACAGGCTCATATTGGCTATCCAAAAGCACGTGATCGGCCAAGCTCTCCACGCCCCCGGAGCTTGCAGCGCTCGAACAGCCAGCCCAAACATCCGACCAGACAATCGTCATACCGTTTAAGAAACATCTGCCATCTAAATTCAAAATATGTAAATACATTTATTAATTTTTAGCAAAATAGATTTATTTAGCGATGAAGTGTAGTATTTCATTGAGTATTGAAAAACAAATCAATATAAAATTTTAAGCAAACACGGCTTAATACACGTTAAAATTTTAAAGCCCGGTTCACACTGAGGTGGCAATGCCACCGGTGTGAATGCCACCGCCACCGGTGGGAAGAGTGTGCGAACAAATAATCCAAGGTCCAAATAATCCAGCGCCTCCTGGATTATTTGTTCCCAAATGCGAACAAATAATCCAAATTCGCCGCGTCAGCGCCTGACAAGTGCGAACAAATAAGCCAAACAAAGGTTTCATTAGGTCCAAATAATCCAAAAATAACATTTTACATATTTTAATTGGTTTTAATATTAATTTTTTTAATTATAAATTTTTTTTTCAAAGTTTTTTATACAAAGATAATTTATAAAATAAAATAAAAAATAATAAATTTTTATAAAATCATAATGACAAAAATCATAAAACTTCTAAAATCATAAAACTTCTAAAAATCTATCCAATTATTGTTAACCTGTAGCTCGAAATGCGAAATTCATTGCTGCCAACGCGATTTTTTGAAATAGCATTCAAAAGATTAAAAATTTGCATAAATTAAATATGAGCTCAAGTGCGAAAAAATAATCCAACTCGCAGCGCTCTTGTTTGGATTATTTGTACTTACCTTGGATTATTTGGACCTAGTGACCGTGGATTATTTTTCCCTAGGCTTGGATTATTTGGACCTAGTTACTTGGATTATTTGGACCTTGGATTATTTGTTCCTGCACCCGGTGGGAATGCCACCGGTGGCATTGCCACCGCTGAAGAGCATTTCGTCCACGTGTAGAGCTAAGAAAATGTCTGTAACTTTTTTTACTTTTTACTCTTTTTTTACTTTTTACTCTTTTTCATTATTTCCCAGCTGTTTGCCTGGTTAATTCTGTCAATGTATGTTTTTTCTCGCTTGTAATAAAGTTCCGGTCGGTTCCGAAGTTGATCAGAAGTTCATTCGAATCAGTAGCCATATTTTTTGGTCGAAGAAACATTAACGAACTTAAAAGTTTTCTTTTTAATTTATATAGGTAAACGATTTTGTTTTAAAATTTTTTAATAACCCTGTTTTTAGATTTTTTACTCTTTTAACTTAAAGCCGCGCAATAAATTATATTAGAAACTGTGCGACAGAAAAATTCGCAAATCTTTTATTAATGCATAAAAAATTGCAAATTCATATTCAAGCACTTTTCCAAGCTATGTATGTACTTGTGTTTAGAACTGGTAAAAAGTACTTAAATTTTTTTTTATAAAAGATCATTTGTTTTTGTTTGTTTTGCTAAACACGGTTTTGCTATATATTTTTTCATTTATGCAATTTACGCGTTTTCAGGCGTTTTTCTATTTACACCGCAATATTGTTTGCCGGTTTTGCTTATACAATGAAAGCGTTTATGTAAAAACCGTAATATTTTCATTGATTTTTTTAACAATGCGCGCGTTCCCATGCAAAAAACGCGTAAATTGCATAAATGAAAAAAATATATAGCAAAGATCACCAAAAATTATGATGACGCCAGACCTGTGCACTGTCCCTCTTCCTGTGGTTTTATTGGGGGGGCAATTTTGAAATGAAGGGGCCAACTGTTTTGAAACAGGGGGAAATAAAACGGGGGTGGGCAAGCAGGGGAGAAAAAGAAAAAAAGAGAAAAAAATGGAAAAAAATAGAGAAAAGAAGGGAAAAAAAGACAAAAAAGCGAAATTTAATTAAAAATAGATCTAAAATGGCTTAAAAACCATTGAAATAGGCTAAAAACTACAAAAAATTGGTGATGATGGCGTCATAATAGGTCAAAAATGCCGTCATAATCTTTTTTGGTTACTTTTTCATTTTTGGGCGGGGGGGGGGGAATCGTCCAATAAAGCGGGGGAGGAAATTTCCAGACCGCGTACAGGTCTGCGACGCTAAAATATCATTTTCAGCCAATGAGCGCTTGACGCTATAGAATCACTTTCAGCCAATGAGCGCCGGGAAAGAAGATCTTTGACGAACGTGCAAGTACAACTGATCCAGACCCTGCAAGTACAATGAGCCGCAAATAGTATACCAGCCAATCCAAGGGGGGCCGACGCATAAGAGTATGGTACGAAACAGTACCACAAAATAGTCTCGGGTTTCGCAAAAGAGTACGCACGAAATAGTACGCCACAGAACAGTACCGTCAAAAAACAGTACGGCACATAAGAGTCCTGTGTAACGTCCAGAAATATGAGGCCGAATAAATTGAGTTTTTGAAAGAAAGATTGCGAAACAATTTGCTGTTTTTAGCTTTTTTGGCTGAAAAATGAGCGATACAGGACTTGAACCTGTAATCTCCAGCCTCAGTACCTCATTGACTGACGTGCTGCGTTACACCATCGCTCGACAGTGTTACATTACAACTCGTATTTATAAGACGTCATATTTCTGAAACATTAACACAGCGGGAGTTGTGACACCTGTATGAATTGCGTTTGCTACACCACGCGACTCTGACGCAAAACAGTACTGGCACGAAAGAGTACTGGCAAAAAGAGTAAGATATTCACGTTTTGCGTTTGACTCAAAACAGTACTGGCACAAAAGAGTACTGAAAAAATAACTTAATGTTAAAACTATTACTACTAACAGCTGCTTAACTTTATTACGATAAAAATTAATGAGCAGCGTTTTATACAGCAAACTCTTCTATTTTTAATAGATCATTTAATAAAGTTCTTTGTTCATGAAACTACATAGTGAGTGTTAGCGCCACTGTAAGCCCCTTGAGCTGTTTAATTTGAGTAAATATAGTTGTGACCGTGCCTACCGCAGGTACGTTTTAAAACTTTTTTTATTTTTAAATTTTTTTAGATTTTTAAAATTTACTGGTAGCTAAGCCGTGGGTTTTTTCTGTTTTGTAAAAACTAAGTTATTTAAAAAAAGAAATTAAAAAAATCGTAGACAACAAATTACGCTTCATTACTAATGTTCCTTCCTACTATCTGCAGTTGGCTCATGTTCCTTCAAGGTTTCTTATGCTTAAATGAACGATTTGAAACATATTTAACTTGAAAAATGTTTTAAGTTATTTTCTCTTTTAGGAATATTTTTATAAAGTTTTTAGAAATTTAGTGAAAAATTAATTTAAAAACAGTTTTGACAAAATATTCTATACATTATTTTCTTATTTTTTTTATTTAAACGGGAGCATACACAATCAGACCGACAAAAAGCTCATTTGCTAAAACAGGATAAAATAGGTTTGAGCGTTTTTTACGGAATGTTTTTAAAGCAACATTTGTTTTTTATATAGGGACTAACATAAATTTCACTTCAAACGAAAGTTAAAAGCAGGTTTGCATAGATCTTTTATGCTATGCATGACTTTTTAATTTTTAACTCTTAATTTTTTATTAGTCGATTTCCAAAAAAAACAATTTATCAAACAAAAATTTAGGTCAAACATTTCAAATTTGACATAAAAACAAACAACAAAAAACAAAAAAAAACAAGCATATGTTTATTACGTATAAATTTCTTTGCATCTGAACCGTGCGAGTGTTCCTTAGTTTGCTTTGTGATAACTCCTAACTCATTTATTCACTTATTTTATGTTAATTTTTCTTATTTTTTGCGGACTCAAAGTTTCTAAACAATGATAAATACAAAAAAATAATTGTAAAAAAATGGCTAAAATAATATAAACTTTTTAAAATTAAATAAATTGGAGGATGAAATAATAAGCGCAGATTCTGACTTTTTTGTTTTAATAATCGTTTTTTCGAAGCATGATAACTTAATAGCGCACATAACATAATTAACAACTTTGATTTAGTTAAAAAAACAAAAAACTCTGGATTGTTATTTTAAGAAAAAACGTATTATTATTTCAATTGATTAATTTTTTTAGCAAAAGTCAAAACGTGATTTATTAGCAAAATAAAAAAAATAATTTTTTGATTCAAGATAAATCCGATGCCCATCTTTTACTACAGGATAATTTTTATACACCGTTTGTGTGCTTACTTCTAATAACCTAAGCGCGACAGAAAAAAAATGGAACAAAAATAATTACCAACATTGACACCGCCCAAAAATTATACTTTAATATGCGTAAATTGATTTTTTAATTATGAAAATTTCTATTTGAATCACTAAAATCAGCTAGTTTCTGCACGCAATATCACAGTACTCTTTTGCGTCCGTACTCTTTTGTGCCGTACTCTTTTGTTCCAGTACTGTTTCGTGCGTACTCTTTTGCGAAACCCGGGACTATTATGTGGTACTGTTTCGTGCCGTACTCTTATGATACGGAGCCAATCCAGGGCCCTTAAGCCCGGTTTGCACTGAGGTGTGGCATTGCCACCTCACGATAATGACGTGTATGCAAATTTTATTTAAAACAATTATAACTCGGCCATATGAAAATGTTATTTAAAACAATTACAACTCGGCCAAATAAATTCTATATGACTTCAAATTCGTTACATAGATAGAATTTATAACGCAAAATCGATTGGTAGCGATGTTTTTTTGATTTGACATCTATGCGGTAGTGGTAATGTGGTAAGTGTTTACTTTTGATTTAAATATGTTACAAGGCTAATTATCCGGCCGCTGGTTACAAGACAAGATTTGAACTACTTTATATTAAAGTAAAAACAAATGAACGCTAGAGATATCATTATTAAGAACTTCTTTTTCGTTTTTGATGGCTATGCTTTCTTTGATTTTAAGGCAAAACTCATTTCTGTTTGATGTTATAATACTAAAATCACGTGAAGAGGGCGTGGACAGCAAATTACAAATAGAGACATGTTCATAAATAGCTGATTGTTTCGGGAGAATATTACGTCCAGTTCTGAAACTTATTGGCAAATATTCTTAGATTCGGGTTGATAAATGTCGGAAACTTTGTCCTATGTTAACGGAATCGCATTTGTTGCACTGAAATATATAAACAACGCGAGAAAAGGGATAGGATCTTTAAACGGGAAACAATGACCCAACCGAAAAGTAGACCTAAAAACTACCTTCAAAGCAACTTGCGGTAAAAGTTCTGAAAACAGCCGTCTAAGTTTGGTAGAAACTTTTAACGAACAAAGACCAAGATACGGTAAAACAACATATGCCGAAATTTTCTCAACATTATATTTTAAAATTTCACGAACAGAATATTGTTTATTAATAAATTTTTCAATAGAAGAATCAATAAAGCTATAAGAATAACCATTTTTAGATAAAAATGACTTTAAAACGCGGAAATCAGCATCCAAACAAAATATATCAACTGCACAAAGTGTAAGACCTATTGCAGGAAAGTAAAAATTAAACCACTTTTATAAGACATAGGAATAAAACTTTTGAAATGGGCATAAACACCGCAAAAATTAGGCTTACGAAAAATAGAAGTGTTAAAACGACCATTTACTCGAGAAACAGAAATGTCTAAAAATATTTTTGACCACTATTCATGTCCCTATATGTTTTGCCATAATTAAAATTATTTTAATTTTTAAACCAAAAAAAAACAAACCAAAACTAAAACGGCTGCAAAAACAATTAGAGAAGCTTGACAATCCAGTTCTTATTTGTTCAGAAAAAATAAGCATTGCGTTTATTCCAGAAAGACGAATTTTTAAAGTTTTTAGGATTATCTTATAAAATCTAACTATATGCAGATTATTAAGCAAAATATAAGCTCAATTTGCCGTTTTTCATTTGGACACATTGAGTTTTTTTCACGCTAGAAAAAATGTTAAATTATCTAACATTGACTCCGAAAAATACTCTGTCTTGTTTCTAGGGTCAAAAGTAAATTTACAATTTTAAATCGGAATTTCAAAAAAAACTCACGAATTTCAATGTTTTTCAAGTAATTGATGAGTTTTAATTCCAAAAGGCCGTTGGCCGTTTCTCAAGTTTTTTTTTACCAACCGAGCAAAGGCAATCAACAAAAGAAAATGTTTTATAAAGTATGCTTTGCGAACAATTGTGGTTTTTGACACAATTTAAAAAAAACGCACAATTTATTTAGTTTGTTTTTCCGTGAGGTGATTTTACAATTTATTCAGTTATCACGATTAATTTTAAAGAAAATCTAAGTTTAAAATGTTTTAAATCTAGTCATTTCGATAGTTAAAAGATTATACTCCGGAGCTCCCAGGCCGTTTACAACGGAGAAGCTCCACAGCTCTGTGCTTTATATGAAAAATTTAAAACTGACTTAATCTTGAAATATATTTGTTTAGCTACATTTTTAGAGTTACTTTTTTCACGTTTTCAATAAGTTTAAAACAAAAATTCAAACATAATTTAAATATAGTATGTATTATGGCGTTTGTTTTTTTATTTCTCTAGCTAAGTAATAAATAAGACAGAACTCGGAGCTTCAGGGAACATCACTACAGGGAATATCGTCGTTACTACGGCAAAAAGAACCACATTTATTATTAGATATATGCGACTGTGACTCATTCAGTAGTTAATATAGTGTTGTTTTAAATTTAAAATAAGTCACAGTCACATATATTTTATACACATTTTGGCTCATTTGGCCGTGGTAACAACGATACTGTATATATACCGCTACCCAATCGAACTCTACTTTAATATAATGAAATGTTGAGCAATTTCCTCGTAAAAAATATTTATTTCTTGACGTTTCGAAACCGCGACGGGTTTCTTCTTCAGAAAAACAGACAGGATTTTCAATGTAAGTGACTTACGTTGAAAATCCTGTCTTTTTGTCTGAATATAAAACCCGTCGCGGTTTCGAAACGTCAAGAAATAAACATTTTTTACGAGGAAATTTCCCAACATTTCATTATAATTATCATGGATACTCCTCAAAAATCAGTTAAATCTTATCTACGAACTCTACTTTATTTTTCTGTTAGTACACGCATAACATAAACCATAATTATTGTTGCATAAGTTTTATTTTAAAATCATATTGAAAGCTAATAAAATACAGGGCCTTATAACTGAAGACTATATCATAGATATTTTAAAACATCAGCACATTAAAGCTTTAAAATTAAAATTAAATTAAAAATGAAAGCAATTATCAACCGTTATTTTTCCGAGCAAATGAATATTTCATGAAAATTAACGTTTTTGGAAGAAAATTTAGTATAAAAAAAGTACTTAAAATTTTCCCAAGGGGGTAGGGGGGTCAGATTTCAAATTCTAGACGGGGGGCAGGGGTAAAAAATTCGGAAATTCGGAGGGCCCCCTAGATTTTTGTCTAGGGGGGTCCAAAATTTCGAGGCTAGGGGGGTAGGTAGACCCCACCCTGCCCCCCCCCCTTTCTCACCTATGACACCCCATCAAATTTTAATGTCAGGTATACCCTTAAATCTGGGAGGCTGCCCACCTATGACTCCCCCAACCCCCCTTCATGCCCATGTAAGCTCTCAACCCCCCCCCTCTTCACAGAGGAGTCAACAACGGAACTTCTATGCAGCAACTTTACCTGGACCGGAATGGATTCATCCAGGAAGGGAAGGCCAATAATACCCTTCAATCCTTTTCCAGAGCACAGAGGATTTCACTTTCTGCCTGACTGCATCAATTTTTTTCCTGCTAAGCGGCAGTCATGGCTGCTGCAATTACTGATGGCGATGTCCAGGGACATTCATCCCAACCCTGGCCTGCCAAAAACTATTTTTCACTGCGGTAAAAACGTTAATAGAAATAGTGCCCAGTGCAACAAATGTAAAAATTGGTTACACTTAAAATGCTTTTAATCTAAACAGTCTAAAAAACTATAACCAAGAATTTCTCTGTGACACGTGCGCTTCATCTACTCAACCGTCTACAGCCACCAAAATCTCTTCTATAAACATTTTGCAATTCAACGCCGCAGAATTTCTAACAAAATACAAGAGCTTACAAACTTTTTTGTTGAAAAGAACATTCATATCGCTGCTATCCAAGAGGCTAAACTTTCTAGTAAATCTAAAGACTAAATCACAAATTACACAACAATCAGGAAAGATCGGGATTCCAATGGAGGCGGTCTGTTCTTTTTCGTCCGTCACTCTATCAACTTCAAAACTTTGGATATACATCAAAATGACGCCCATGCAAAAATGCTTGGCCTACAAATTCTTTTCAACAATTCCAATCTTTCAATCTTCAACATTTATATTTCTCCATCCAGCTCTTGTAATTCTAACTATCAAGAAAAAAGAAGGAAAAAGGGATAAAAGACAAAAAAAGCGAAAACAAGGTAAAAATAGGTTCTAAAATGGCTTGAAATGTATTAAAACAGGGTAAAAACTGCAAAAAATTTGCAATGATGGCGTCATTATAGGTCAAAAATGGTGCCATAATTTTAGGGTACTTTTTTTGTTTTTGGGCGGGGGGGGGCAAATCCTCCAATAAAGGGGGGGGGGACATTTCCAGATCGTGCACAGGTCTGTGGTTACCTCAGAGGCAGAACCAGCGAAACAATTTTCAGAGACTCCACTTCCAAAGCCAGGATTGTTCAAACAGGAGTTCCTCAAGGCTCTGTAATCTCACTAACTCTCTTCAATTTCTATATTTCAAACCTACCACCAACAGCTAATGTCAAAATAGTCTCCTATGCTGACAATACCACAGTTTACTGAAATGGAACTTGATTTTACCAATTACCTCAACATTTTAAATCAATATCTGGACAAAAACTACCTCAGACTATCAACGAAAAGTCAACAGTACCTCAGACTATCAACAGAAAAGTCAACAGTTACCATTTTTTCCTTCTCATCACAAGAATTTTATTACCACCAAAAGGTGACCATAAACAACAAACTTTTGCCGCTAAACTAAAACCCTAAATCCTGGGTGTTACTTTCAATCCAAAACTAACATTCAATAACCATGCCACCAACATAAACAACAAAGCATCCAGGCGCAATAACATTCTCAAAGCCCTGGCTGGCACCAGCTGGGGCCAACAAAAAGAAAGGATAGTTACCTTCTACAAAGCAAAAGGACGCCCAATTCTCAACTACAGATCCCCAATATGGTTGTTGTTGTTGTTGTTTACCAGTAACCAGAGTTTCAAAAACTACAAACAACACAAAACACAGCTCTCAGAATAGCAACCGGCTGCCACAAAGAAACCAACCAACCATCTTCATCAGTGACTAAAGTCCTACTAATCAAAAACCACACCAACCTTCTTTCAACACAATTTTTAGGAAAACCATGCGCCCAACACATCCATCTAACGGAATCACAGCCAATGATCATAGACCAAGAGAAATGAAACATATCCTTCAATCAAAATTTGGAACAACAACCAAAAGTTTCTTCAACCATGTGCTCACAGAAAAAACCATCCAATCAAACATTCACTCATATTTTGTCAAAAAAAAAACATTTTGCAACTGCAACCTAACGCGCTATTAAAACGAAAACTGCCACCAATGGACATAAGCGAGCAACAACTCACCAGAAAGTTCTGGCACAACTTAGATTCGGATATTGCCACCGCCTCAACTCGTTCAAATCCAGAATCAACAACTCCATTAAGAATGAATGCCCCCACTGCAGGGGCAAACCTCATGACGTCAAACACCTTTTTATTGTGCCCTCAACATCCAACGACACTCAAATTAGAAGATCTATGGGATAGACCAGTGGATGCCGTCAGGTTCCTGGAGGATATCACCTAATGCCCTGGCAATGAACAACAACAATTAAATATTCTCTTACCTATAGCATTTTGGGGATTAATTCTCATGAAGTCACTCGCACCTATGCAGACCTGTGCACAGTCTGAAAATTCCCTATTTTAGACCTATTTTTACCTTATTTTCACTTTTTTTGTCCCTTTTCCCTTCTTTTTTTCTCTTTTTTCGCCTTTTTTCCTCTTTTTTTTTTCTTTCTTTCCTGCTTGCCCCCCATTTTATTGCCCCCCCGTTTGAAAAAAGTTACTCCCCCCGTTTTGGAATTGCCTCCTCAATAAAACCCCAGACGGGGGGGGTGGGCAGTGCACAGGTCTGCCCATGTATGTCCTAATTCCATCCACCGACAATTGAGACCACCTCCCTCTGAGTAAAATTTCTGAGGTTCCTAAAGACGCTTGGGTCAGGGATGTAACCAAGAAGGGGGCTACCGCCCCCACCCCCGAAATGCTCACCAGATGGTATAATTTGGTCGTTTTTAGAGGCTGAAAACTTTTCTGGCGCCTCGCTAATCGCTTCGCTTAATGCTAAACTATAAAATCACTTTAGGTCGACAATTGCCCCAAAATGCAAAAAAATTCGCTTCGCTTAGCGGTCAACTCATGTTCCATTGATTTTATACATACATATTTCTCCAGACCTGTGCACGATCTGGAAATGCCCCCTCCCCCGCTTTAGTGGAAATTTCTCTTGTCCCCCCTTCCCTGTTATTGCCCCCCGGTAAATAATAAAAAAGTACCCTAAAATAATAACGCCATTTTTGACTTATAATGACGCCGTAATCATTAATTTTTGACCCTTTTTAGACCTATTTTTACCATATTTTTGCTTTTTTGTCCCTTTTTTTTCCTTCTTTCTTTGTTCTCTTTTTTTTCTTTCTCCCCTGTTTGCCCCCCGTTTCAAAAAATTGCCCTCTCCCGTGCCCCCCGTTTTGTCATTGCCCCCCCCCCCTCAATAAAACCGGGGGGCAGTGCAAGGTATGTTTCTCGCTATTTATCTTGCCTAGTGTTATTGCCAAGTACAATAATTTTTATAAACAATAAGTCCTAAACAGCGAGATAACAAACAATTATATTTGGTGTATTTATGTGCCTTCTCCCCTCCTAAAATGTTGCCTCCCCCTCCTATAGCAATGGCCTGACCTGGGTATTTTTTCGATATTTTTACCCTAAAAATACCAAAAGCGACATATCTGCTTTGATTTTGTGGAAATAAGTTATTAGGCCAAAAACAGTGTATTATACAGCCTTATTTACGTTTATCACTGTTTTTTTAACCTTTTTGTAAAAACCGTCACCTCCGAAATTTGGGAGAGGGGCGGACCTCCCTCCTCTCTCTCCCAAAGTTTTTTTGTAGTAAAATCCGCCTTCCTCCATAAAACACTCGATACGTCCCTGGCTTCGGTCTCCTTTTGCTTAAGTATTATACGCTATCTTTACCACATATATGTATATATAATAATTATATATACACTAAAATACCAAATCGGACAAATCGTTAAATCTAACCTTCAGCTTCAGTCAATTTGCTATTTAGGATGTAGAATACAATGATATACGAAAAGAATTAGAGCGTGGCAAGTCTTTCGTCCAAGAAGCTGAACTTCGGGTAAAAGTAGCTGCTGAAAAGCAAGAGAAGGCTGAAAATGCTTTAAAAGTAGATTTTTTATTTAAACTGCAGATTTTTTTTATTGTATATGAAATATTTAGTTTGATCACCATAGAATCAAAAATGCTATTAGTTTCTTGTGCCGTTTTTAAAATATTTTATAGTATTAATTTCTAGGGTTTGATATGTTTTTTTGTTAAATACCTTGTTTTTGTTTTTTTGAAAAAACTATTAGGGGCTAAATATCTATTTTTTTAACAATGTATTGTCATGTTAAAATGCATTAAGATTTATATTTTTCCGATTTTTAGGAGACCAAAACAGAACTAGAAAAAACAAAACTGCGATTAAAAGAAGCCAAAGAAGAGACAGAAACAATAAGAGCGGATTGTCAAAAAATTGTCAAACAATACCAAGTAAAAGTGATTTTTATTTAGAAAATGTCTCTGTTATGTTACCTTTTCTCTACAGATGATTATTTTAAATTATTAATCTTTTGTAAGCAGTTTTAGAAACAATATCTCGTCTGCAGCAAAACGCAGTAGAATTTGTGATTTTATGGCTGGTCTATTATCACTGAGAGGTTAAGATATATTCCATGAGAAAAAAATGGAACAGTTTGCGGGGCGACGGTATTTTTGGGACACCGACCCGCCCCCCCATTGCGGAGGGGGGGGGGGGGCGACGGGCGATTGACGGCAGTTTCAAGATTTTTTATATTATACCTTCCCCATTTATGTATTAGAACTTGTTAAAAAGCTGGAGACTCTAAATCCAATTTTTCTCGCTTACTAACGCTTTTACATTTGGTCAATGTAAACCTTGTTACAAATATAGAAAAATACCTAAAGATTTTAAGGTACCATTCTTCCCCTAAAATAATATCTTCTTCCTGATTTTCGGAATTGTTTTGTAGAAACTAATTGAAAAAAAGTAATTTCAGCCCGTTTCTGGTCTTCATTATCCTGTAAGATAAAAAACAAAACGTTGTAAATTGTAAAAGAAAAAAAACGCATGTTAAATACAAATTGGAAGAACATTAACAAATCAATAAACAAAGTTTTAAAAAGGGGCAAAATTTAACAAGAGGACCAAAAGTCGTGGGGGCAACGCGAACGCCAAAACGCCCCCTCCCAAAAAAATTTAAGGCACCAAAACATTTAGATGATTTGATTTAAATGCGTATTATTAAAATGAGTATGATGTAAGGTGTAAGAATTTAGCAGTGTAAACAAAAAAACAGAAGGTTTCGGTTTCCTGGCAAGGGCGTAACCCATAATTTAGAAAGGGGGTCTAGTTAGAAATTACTTTTTTTCAATTAGTTTCGACAAAATAAGTCCGAAAAACAAACGTAGATGTTATTAGGGGAGACTGGTACCTTAAAATCTTTAGGTTTTTTTTTAAAATTTGGTAACAAGGTTTACATTGACCAAATGTAAAGCGGAGTAAAGCGCAGAAACTTGTATCTTAGAGTCTCCAGCTTTTTAACTATACTAACATAAAAGGGGGAAGGTATAATATAAAAAATCTTGAAACTGCCGTCAATCGCCCGTCGCCCCCCCCCCCCTCCGAATTGGAGGGTCGGGTCGGTTTCCCAAAAATCCCGTCGACCCGCAAACTGTTCCATTTTTTTCTCCTGTAATATATCTTACCCTCTAAGTGATAAATAAACCAGCCATAAAATCACAATTTGTACTGCGTTTTGCTGCAGACGAGATATTGTTTCTAAAACTGCTTACAAAAGATTAATAATTTAAAATAATCATCTGTAGAGAAAAGGTAACATAACAGAGACATTTTCTAAATAAAAATCACTTTTACTTGGTATTGTTTGACAATTTTTTGACAATCCGCTCTTATTGTTTCTGTCTCTTCTTTGGCTTCTTTTAATCGCAGTTTTGTTTTTTCTAGTTCTGTTTTGGTCTCCTAAAAATCGGAAAAATATAAATCTTAATGCATTTTAACATGACAATACATTGTTAAAAAAATAGATATTTAGCCCCTAATAGTTTTTTCAAAAAAACAAAAACAAGGTATTTAACAAAAAAACATATCAAACCCTAGAAATTAATACTATAAAATATTTTAAAAACGGCACAAGAAACTAATAGCATTTTTGATTCTATGGTGATCAAACTAAATATTTCATATACAATAAAAAAAATCTGCAGTTTAAATAAAAAATCTACTTTTAAAGCATTTTCAGCCTTCTCTTGCTTTTCAGCAGCTACTTTTACCCGAAGTTCAGCTTCTTGGACGAAAGACTTGCCACGCTCTAATTCTTTTCGTATATCATTGTATTCTACATCCTAAATAGCAAATTGACTGAAGCTGAAGGTTAGATTTAACGATTTGTCCGATTTGGTATTTTAGTGTATATATAATTATTATATATACATATATGTGGTAAAGATGGCGTATAATAATTAAGCAAAAGGAGACCGAAGCCAGGGACGTATCGAGTGTTTTATGGAGGAAGGCGGATTTTACTACAAAAAAACTTTGGGAGAGAGAGGAGGGAGGTCCGCCCCTCTCCCAAATTTCGGAGGTGACGTTTTTTACGAAAAGGTTAAAAAAACAGTGATAAACGTAAATAAGGCTGTATAATACACTGTTTTTGGCCTAATAACTTATTTCCACAAAATCAAAGCAGATATGTCGCTTTTGGTATTTTTAGGGTAAAAATATCGAAAAAATACCCAGGTCAGGCCATTGCTATAGGAGGGGGGAGGCAACATTTTAGGAGGGGAGAAGGCACATAAATACACCAAATATAATTGTTTGTTATCTCGCTGTTTAGGACTTATTGTTTATAAAAATTATTGTACTTGGCAATAACACTAGGCAAGATAAATAGCGAGAAACAGACCTGTGCACTGCCCCCCGGTTTTATTGAGGGGGGGCAATGACAAAACGGGGGGGGCACGGGAGAGGGCAATTTTTTGAAACGGGGGGCACACAGGGGAGAAAGAAAAAAAAGAGAACAAAGAAAGAAGGAAAAAAAAAGGGACAAAAAAGCAAAAATATGGTAAAAATAGGTCTAAAATGGGTAAAAAATTCATGATGACGGCGTCATTATAAGTCAAAAATGGCGTTATTATTTTAGGGTACTTTTTCATTATTTACGGGGGGCAATAACAGGGAGGGACAAATTCTCCACTAAAGCGGGGGAGGGGGCATTTCCAGATCGTGCACAGGTCTGGAGAAATATGTATGTATAAAATCAATGGAACATGAGTTGACCGCTAAGCGAAGCGAATTTTTTTTTGCATTTTGGGGTTTAATTGTCGACCTAAAGTGATTTTATAGTTTAGCATTAAGCGAAGCGATTAGCGAGGCGCCAGAAAAGTTTTCAGCCTCTAAAAACGACCAAATTATACCATCTGGTGAGCATTTCGGGGGTGGGGGCGGTAGCCCCCTTCTTGGTTACATCCCTGACCCAAGCGTCTTTAGGAACCTCAGAAATTTTACTCAGAGGGAGGTGGTTTCAATTGTCGGTGGATGGAATTAGGACATACATGGGCAGACCTGTGCACTGCCCACCCCCCCGTCTGGGGTTTTATTGAGGGGGCAATTCCAAACCTGACGGCATCCACTGGTCTATCCCATAGATCTTCTAATTTGAGTGTCGTTGGATGTTGAGGGCACAATAAAAAGGTGTTTGACGTCATGAGGTTTGCCCCTGCAGTGGGGGCATTCATTCTTAATGGAGTTGTTGATTCTGGATTTGAACGAGTTGAGGCGGTGGCAATATCCGAATCTAAGTTGTGCCAGAACTTTCTGGTGAGTTGTTGCTCGCTTATGTCCATTGGTGGCAGTTTTCGTTTTAATAGCGCGTTAGGTTGCAGTTGCAAAATGTTTTTTTTTTGACAAAATATGAGTGAATGTTTGATTGGATGGCTTTTTCTGTGAGCACATGGTTGAAGAAACTTTTGGTTGTTGTTCCAAATTTTGATTGAAGGATATGTTTCATTTCTCTTGGTCTATGATCATTGGCTGTGATTCTGTTAGATGGATGTGTTGGGCGCATGGTTTTCCTAAAAATTGTGTTGAAAGAAGGTTGGTGTGGTTTTTGATTAGTAGGACTTTAGTCACTGATGAAGATGGTTGGTTGAGGTTATTTTGTGGCAGCCGGTTGCTATTCTGAGAGCTGTGTTTTGTGTTGTTTGTAGTTTTTGAAACTCTGGTTACTGGTAAACAACAACAACAACAACCATATTGGGGATCTGTAGTTGAGAATTGGGCGTCCTTTTGCTTTGTAGAAGGTAACTATCGTTTCTTTTTGTTGGCCCCAGCTGGTGCCAGCCAGGGCTTTGAGAATGTTATTGCGCCTGGATGCTTTCTTGTTTATGTTGGTGGCATGGTTATTGAATGTTAGTTTTGGATTGAAAGTAACACCCAGGATTTAGGGTTTTAGTTTAGCGGCAAAAGTTTGTTGTTTATGGTCACCTTTTGGTGGTAATAAAATTCTTGTGATGAGAAGGAAAAAATGGTAACTGTTGACTTTTCTGTTGATAGTCTGAGGTACTGTTGACTTTTCGTTGATAGTCTGAGGTAGTTTTTGTTCAGATATTGATTTAAAATGTTGAGGTAATTGGTAAAATCAAGTTCCATTTCAGTAAACTGTGGTATTGTCAGCATAGGAGACTATTTTGACATTAGCTGGTGGTGGTAGGTTTGAAATATAGAAATTGAAGAGAGTTAGTGATATTACAGAGCCTTGAGGAACTCCTGTTTGAACAATCCTGGCTTTGGAAGTGGAGTCTCTGAAAATTGTTTCGCTGGTTCTGCCTCTGAGGTAACCACAGACCTGTGCACGATCTGGAAATGTCCCCCCCACTTTATTGGAGGATTTGCCCCTCCCCCCAAAAAAATAAAAAAGTACCCTAAAATTATGGCACCATTTTTGACCTATAATGACGCCATCATTGCAAATTTTTTGCAGTTTTTACCCTGTTTTAATGCATTTCAAGCCATTTTAGAACCTATTTTTACCTTGTTTTCGCTTTTTTTGTCTTTTATCCCTTTTTCCTTCTTTTTTTCTTGATAGTTAGAATTACAAGAGCTGGATGGAGAAATATAAATGTTGAAGATTGAAAGATTGGAATTGTTGAAAAGAATTTGTAGGCCAAGCATTTTTGCATGGGCGTCATTTTGATGTATATCCAAAGTTTTGAAGTTGATAGAGTGACGGACAAAAAAGAACAGACCGCCTCCATTGGAATCCCGATCTTTCCTGATTGTTGTGTAATTTGTGATTTAGTCTTTAGATTTACTAGAAAGTTTAGCCTCTTGGATAGCAGCGATATGAATGTTCTTTTCAACAAAAAAGTTTGTAAGCTCTTGTATTTTGTTAGAAATTCTGCGGCGTTGAATTGCAAAATGTTTATAGAAGAGATTTTGGTGGCTGTAGACGGTTGAGTAGATGAAGCGCACGTGTCACAGAGAAATTCTTGGTTATAGTTTTTTAGATTGTTTAGATTAAAAGCATTTTAAGTGTAACCAATTTTTACATTTGTTGCACTGGACACTATTTCTATTAACGTTTTTACCGCAGTGAAAAATAGTTTTTGGCAGGCCAGGGTTGGGATGAATGTCCCTGGACATCGCCATCAGTAATTGCGGCAGCCATGACTGCCGCTTAGCAGGAAAAAAATTGATGCAGTCAGGCACAAAGTGAAATCCTCTGTGCTCTGGAAAAGGATTGAAGGGTATTATTGGCCTTCCCTTCCTGGATGAATCCATTCCGGTCCAGGTAAAGTTGCTGCATAGAAGTTCCGTTGTTGACTCCTCTGTGAAGAGGGGGGGGGGTTGAGAGCTTACATGGGCATGAAGGGGGGTTGGGGGAGTCATAGGTGGGCAGCCTCCCAGATTTAAGGGTATACCTGACATTAAAATTTGATGGGGTGTCATAGGTGAGAAAGGGGGGGGGGGGCAGGGTGGGGTCTACCCCCCTAGCCTCGAAATTTTGGGACCCCCCTAGACAAAAATCTAGGGGGCCCTCCTCCTTCCGAATTTCCGAATTTTTTACCCCTGACCCCCGTCTAGAATTTGAAATCTGACCCCCCTACCCCCTTGGGAAAATTTTAAGTACTTTTTTTATACTAAATTTTCTTCCAAAAACGTTAATTTTCATGAAATATTCATGCTTTTACACCATTTTTATACCAGAATATAGCTTTTTATTCAATAAAATATAAAATGTAGTATTATCCTATAAACAGAACAATTATTAAAGTTATTATGGTTTAAACCTGTTTTGCTTTGGACACCGGATCCGGACCCCACCTAACCCCCGCTAGGTTTCAAAATTTTCCACCCCGGGTCGACCCCCCCCCTAAAAAGCTGAGGGGGTCCGGAGCCCCCTGGGACCCCCTCCTAGAATTTAAAATTCGATTTACCCCGGGTAACCACCCCCACTAGCTTCCCCAACCGTTCTCACCTATGGGGGTGTCCCAAAATTTTTTTGGGGGTATACCCCAAATACCACATTGTTAGCGGTTATAGTACTGGGAAACCCTTAAATTTTAGGAGGGTGTCCAAGGGTACTCCCAAATTTGAGGGGGGATGTCGGCAGTAGTCAGGATTTTTTGAGGGGGGTATAACCCCCTACCCTCCTTACAGTCTTATGGGGGGTTAACCTTCCTCCCTCAAATTCTGAGATGGGGGTTTAACCCCCCCACTAAAAAGTGGAAGGGGGGGGGAAATTATCCCCCTAATTTTGGAAAAATGAAGAAAAAGATGTCTTTAAAATGACTCCAACGGTCTTCAAACTTAAGTTTTAAGATCAAAATGAACGTTTAAAGCAATAAAAAACTTAGAAACGCAATAAAAAGGGCCTTTTCACCTAAAATTAGCGTTTTTTACCTGTTTCTCCTTCAAAATAAAAAAAAAACTATATGGGTAAAATGCACTCCAGAAATAAAACGATATGGGTAAAATGTGTTTCTCGAATTTTAACCATTCTAATTCAGGGTTTAATCCCCTCCCCCCACTCCAACAAACTTGCCCATGCATGGCTGAGAGAAGCTTAGTTTAATTTTAGTACCTATCAGTATTTATAACAAAAAACTATTTTTAAGATATCTCAAGATGAGATGACATAGCCACCTGAATAAAATTTACAAAAACAAAACTAACTAATTAAAATATTAATTATTTGCTCGTACGTTTTTTGAATTTTTCTGTTTAGTTGATCTCGGTCAAATACAGAGCTAATATTATTTTCTTACACAAATTTACACGACTGGATAAAAAATATAACTTATGCGTATATACTTTTTGATCAAATCCTTGCTGAAGTGAGTGTTTTTCTGTTTTTAAACTTCGCAGTCGCGTGCTTAGGGCGTCTCTTTCCGTCGTGACCTGCTTTAACTGATCAGCTAACCGAGATTTGGTCGCTTCCAAATTCAAGATTTCGCTTTCACGCTTAGCGTACTTAATCACAGCTTCGTCTTTTTCTTTCTGGGCTGAATCGCTGGATTTTTTAAGCTATAAAAACACCAATACAATAAAACGATAGGTAAAACATTTAATGACTGGAAAATTCAAATATCTTCTTCTGGCAACCAAACCATTTTTCAGCCATTTGACAGTCCCGATTTATTTGTTTATGTTATTTTTAAAATAACACGAACCTGCAAATTTAAGCTTGAATAGGGCTTTTTTTATTATTATAATATGATAGGATTATGATTATCCTTATTTAATAGCATTATGAACATACATGGGCAAGTTGGTCCGGAGTGGGGGGGAGGTTAAACCCCAAATTAGGGGGGGTTAAAATCCGAGAAACGCAAAATACACCCATATCGTTTTTTTTTCTGGAATGCATTTTACCCATATCGTTTTTCGATTTTGAAGGAAAAATCGGTAAAAAACGCTAGATTTTAGGTCAAAAAGCCCTTTTTATAGCATTTTTGAGCTTTTTATTGTTTAAAACATTCCTTTTGACCTCAAAACTTAACTTTGGGGGCAGTTAGAAGTCATTTTAAAGACATTTTTTTCTTCATTTTTCCAAAATTGGGGGGTTAACTTTTTCTCCTCCCCCCACTTCTGAGTGGGGGGGGGGTTAAACCCATAGGTGAGCACGGTCGGGGAAGCTAGGGGGGTGGTTACCCGGGGTAAATCGAATTTTGAATTCTAGGAGGGGGGTCCCAGGGGGGTCCGGACCCCTCCTAGCTTTTTATGGGGGGTCGACCCGAAGTGAGAAATTTTGAAATCTAGAACGGGGTCAGGTGGTGTCCGGTGTCCAAAGCAAAACAGTTTTAAACCATAATAACTTTAATAATTGTTCTTTTTATAGGATAATACTGCATTTTATTGAATAAAAAGCCATATTCATGTATAAAAAGGGTGTAAAAGCATGAATATGTGATGAAAATTCACGTTTTTGAAAGAAAATTCAGTATAAAAAAGGTACCTAAAATTTTCCCGAGAGGGGAGGGGGGGTCAGATTTCAAAATCTAGAGGGGGGTCAGGGGTAAAAAATTCGGAAATTTGGGGGGAGGCCCCCCCCTAGATTTTCGTCTAGAGGGGGGCCCAAAATTTCGAGGCTATGGGGGGTGGAGGTGGACCCCACCCTTCCCCCCCCCCTTTCTCACCTATGGTTAAACCCCCCTTTTCAGAATTTGGGGGGTTAACCCCCCGGTGTATGATTATGAAATATTATAAAAAAATTAATTCATTTTAAAAGCAAAGTAAAAGTAACATTAAAATTTCGTGCATATTGATTATTTTAGATTTTTGAAGGATTTTCGAGATTTTCGTTTTTCAAGCAAATTCAAGGTGAAGTCATAAGTGGGCATGAACAGGGATTATACGATATCCCACCCCCGCAAAAAAAACATCGCGGAACTACCATGAATCTAATCTATTCTGAAATTAAAAATAAAACTTAAAACAAAAAAAATGGTTAAATTGGGGTTTTTAGCTTTTGGGGATGCCCGCCCCAACCCCTAAATAATCCGAGAAAGCTGCCTACTTATAGATATAATAGAAAGGAAGGAGGGATGATGTTATAAAAATTGTGAAGAATATATTATTTCTAAATGATAACAAAATGTATACACACATGAGCAACCATATATTGACCAAGTAGGTTAACATTTAAAAACCCAGAATCCAATTTCAAACTTGAGGGTAAGTAAGGCATAGGTGGGCAGCCTCCCGGATTTTTTTTTGGGGATTAATACCCGACCCTCCAAATTTGTTAGCGTTTTTAGTACTGGGACACCCCAAATTTTAGGGGGCGGGTGTCCGGAGTACCTACAAATTTTAGGGGGGAAGGGGGGTGTTGATTATAATCGGGATTTTTTTGGGGGGGAGTATAACCCCCCTTAACCATAGGTGGGCAGGGGTTATACCCCCCTCCCCAACAAAAAACCCGACTATAGCCGACACCCCCCCCCCTAAAACTTGGGGTACCCCGGACACCTCCCTAAAATTTGGAGGGTTCCAGTACTAAAAACGCTGAAAATGGGGTATTTGAGGTATACACCAAAAAAATTTTTGGGAGACCCCCCTCCCCCCCAAATTTCGGGGATCAGGTATATCTCCAACCCGAAATCCAGGAGGCTGCCCACCTATGCCCCAATCCAACCCGCCTCTCCTGCCCACCTATGGGGAAATAGGAATTTAATTTTTGAACAAAGTTTTGAACTTAATAACTTAAGTGCTTTTAGGTTTAATAATGAATTTTATATACAAAAATGGGTTATTTAGGCTAAAAAGTGTATAAAAATACTGTTTTTTTTTTACTAAAAAGCGCGTTTTTGACAGTAAATAAAAACTCTTAATACTATTGTATATCGGCTGGGGAGGGGGCGTGGGGTTTCGCTAGAGGGAAAGCCGACCGCTCTTGGAGTTTGGAAGAAAAAGCCCTAGATTTTTTCGAGGGTGGGGGGTTCTAAATTTTGGCGCTAGGTGAGGGGAAACACTCTTCTGAACCCCCAAAAATATCTATACCTGTTGTTGGTGTTAGCTGCCAATTGTTATTTAACTGGCCACAACTAATTATCGCAACTGGAAGTGAAAAGACACAATGAGCTTATTTGTGTTTATTTTCTCTCAAGTATGTATAAACATACAAAAAATAAAAACAATGAAAACATTATTATTTTGTGTTATTTTCTTATAATTTACATCTTCATATTTTTGAAATAAAAATGAAGCTAAGCCTTAATTTCTATCAGCTTACCTGTTCAAAAGCAGCGGAATGTTTACTTTGGAGATCTGTTATGGTTTTACGGTGGTGTTGGTCCTGGGCCGTGGCTCGGTCGCGCAAGGCTTTCATTTGATATTCGTACTCCATGATACGTCTTTCCAGCTAAAAATAATAAAGTTCGTGCAATACTGGACTCCGGAGTGCTGAGTTAACGTTAAACCTAAATTCACGCGTAAAATAAACGCTAAATTTATCCAAAAAACGAGTTTTTATTAGGAATTTGAACACAAAAAACCCTTAAAGGTAGGGTGCACAGGCAAACTTTTTGTCTTCGATTTTAATGATTTTTTAAACACCTTGTCCATGCCTCCATCCAACAGCAATTTTTTTCATCAAAATATCCCCACTGGTTCAGGCATAGGTGGCTCCAAATTCAGGGGGTCGGGTATACCACTCCCTATGGGGGGTATACCCGACCCCCTGCAGTCAGGCACAAAAAGGAGTCCTCTGTGCTCCGGAAAAGATTGAACGGTATTGGCCTTCCCTTCCTGGATGAATCCATTTCGGTATGAGTAGAGTCGCTGCGTAGAAGCTCCGTCGTTGACTCACTTAGATCCGGACACTGCCACCGCCTCAACTCGTTCAAATCCAGAATCTACAACTCTATTAAAAACGAATGCCCCCACTGCAGGGGCAAACCCCATGACGTCAAACACTTTTTGCATGCCCTCAAAAGCCAAAGACACTCAAATCCAGAATCAACAACTCTATTAAAAACGAATGCCCCCACTGCAGGGCATACATGGGCAAGTTGGACCGGAGTGGGGGGGGGGGGGGGTTAAACCCCAAATTAGGGGGGTTAAAATCCGAGAAACGCAAAATACCCATATCGTTTTTTTTTCTGGAGTGCATTTTACCCATATCGTTTTTCGATTTTGAAGGAAAAATAAGTAAAAAACGCTAATTTTAGATCAAAAAGCCCTTTTTATTGCATTTTTGAGCTTTTTATTGCTTAAAACAATCATTTTGACCTCGAAACTTAAGTTTGGAGGCAGTTAGAAGTCATTTTAAAGACATTTTTTTCTTGATTTTTTCAAAATTGGGGGGAGGGTTAACTTCCCCCCCTTCTGAGTGTGGGGGGGGGGTTTAAACCCCACTTCTCACAATTTGGGGGGTTAATCCCCCCAACCCCCCCCCCCGTGCCCATGTATGCTGCAGGGGCAAACCTCATGACGTCAAACACTTTTTTCATGCCCTCAAAAGCCAAAGACACTCAAATTAAAAGATCTATGGGAAAGACCAATGGATGATGCGGTCAGGTTCCTAGAGGCTATCACTTGATGCTCAGGCCATGAACAACAACAACCCGACCCCCTAAATTTGGAGATACCCGACCCCCAAAGTTTGGAGGGGGAAAGTTAAATAAAATTTTTGGAGTATACGCCAAAAACTCCATTTTTAGCGTTTTAGTACTGAGACCCCCCAAATTTTAGAGGGGGGTGTCCGGGGTACGTACCTCCAAATTTTAGGGGTGTGCATGTCCGCAGTTTCGAGATTTTTTTTGGGGAGGGGGTGTACATGGGCGTAGCCAGGATTTCGGAAAGGGGGTCCAACCATACATGGGCACGGGGGGGGGGGGGGTTGGGGGGGTTAACCCCCCCCCCCCAAATTCTGAGAAAGTGAGGTTTAACCCCCCCCCCCACTCAGAAGTGGGGGGGGGGAGAAAAAGTTAACCCCCCCCCCAATTTTGGAAAAATGAAGAAAAAAAAATGTCTTTAAAATGACTTCTAACTGCCTCCAAACTTAAGTTTTGAGGTCAAAATGAATGTTTTAAGCAATAAAAAGCTCAAAAATGCAATAAAAAGGGCTTTTTGACCTAAAATTAGTGTTTTTAACCTATTTTTCCTTCAAAATCGAAAAACGATATGGGTAAAATGCACTCCAGAAAAAAAACGATATGGGTATTTTGCGTTTTTCGGATTTTAACCCCCCCCTAATTTGGGGTTTAACCCTCCCCCACTCCGGACCAACTTGCCCATGTATGGGTCCAACCCTGAACAAAATTTCCGAAAGAGGGGGGTCCAGGGGCGTCCAAATCCTAAACGTTATAAAAGAGCTAAAAAAATTTTCGGCGCTTCGCGCGGAGTGTTTATTGCCTTGTTTATGTCACATACTTAATTATTTTCATATTATTCAATAAAAATAAGTCTATAAAACCAAGAAAAAAATTTTTACAAACAATTTTAAACCTTGAAATTTTCGATTTTCAAAAGCCTAACAACTGAAAAATGAGTACATTGAATTACAGCTGAGCAAAGTGCGAGAAAATGTATTTAAAATTACATCTCCTAACCTTTGAATTTTCAATCCCACTATATAACAATCTAAAAAAGGGGTGGATCCAGCGTGGTCATATTAAGATTACAAAACAAACTAACACAAATTTGGAAGTGGAGGAGACTATATAATAAATCGAGCGCTGAGCGGAGCGAAGCGCGAGAAAAATTTTAAAAAATGGCTCTTCTAGACCCCAACATTTTTATCCCTGGCGACCCAAAAGGGAGGTCTACGTCTAACCCTAAATTTTTCCCTTTGCCGACCCAAAGGGGGGTCTAGACCCCTCTTGGCTACGCCCATGGGGGTAACCCCCCAACCCCCTTGCCCATCTGTGGGTTCAGGAGACATGCATGACCCCCCTAAAACAGTGGCGTGCCCAGGGGGGGCGGGGAGGGCGGCCGCCCCCCCCCCTCCCGAAATCCGGCGAAACCGGATTTTTTCGTAAGGGGGGACCCTTAAGTTTTTGGAATTTTGGGAGAGAAAATTTTTTTTCTTAAATATTAATACAGAAACTTTCCCGATGCCTTCCAAAAGCGAATTAATAGTCAAAAAACCAAATTTTCCCCGCTTCGCGGGCAGTTTAAACTGACAATTTATCTCAGTTTTTCAATTTCAAATCAATTTTGCCGCTCAATAGTTAAGGCATACATGTTAAATAAAACTGCTATCAACACTATTAACCTTTTATTAACGTTTTAAACACATGTTTTAAATGGATAGGAATAAAAAAAACCTTAAATTTTATTTTAATTATCATCTGGAAATAAAATTTCTAGTGTATTTTAGCGCCTTAAATAAAAAATTTTCTCCCCCCGGGGGGCATTCTGCCTCCCGGACCCCTCTGACAAGGGGCTCAGGGTTAGTATGTACCACCCCCAGACCGCCCCCCCCGAAATGAAATCCTGGGCACGCCACTGCCCTAAAAAATTGGCGTTTTTTTAATAATTCTGTACGTGAAAGGTTGTTTAATGGCTATAAATATTTTAAGTTACAAAATATAAAAGGCTACTTTTTACTTTAATTCGATATCTTATTTGTTTAGATTGGTGCAGTGTTTCTCAAGATATTGCATTTACTGTACAAAAAGCCCTTGATTTTCGCGCTTAAAATACAAAGCGACGGAAGTCAAGTTTTACAGAATCTGAGCGAGCAGCGCACTTGGTCGAGTTAGTAGTGAGTTGACTTAGTTTGCATTTTATTGAGTTCGAGCCCTGGTTACTACTTTTTTTATTTTTCATCGGATAAACATAAAAATATTTCAGTTTTTTTACACATAAATCTTTGTTTTGGTCTTTTTTAATTTAAAGCTAATAATTTTAGTTTCAGCGCTCCCTTCAAATTTACCAATTTTCTCACTCGACCCTTCACAGGTTTTTATCCAAAACTTAAGTTATTATAATTTTAATTAACACAAAATCGAATAGTTTTAAAATATTGTTCTTTTTAAAATGGGTGAGAACGGTCCGGGAAGCTAGGAGAGGGGGAAGGTGGTTACCCGTGGTAAATCGAATTTTGAATTCTAGGAGGGGGTCCCATCCCAGGGGGGTCCGTACCCCCCCCCTCGCTTTTTAATTTTATTGAGAAAAAAACACGATATTCTGGTGTAAAAACATGAATGTGTTAAAAATTCACGTTTTTTGGAAGATAATTTAGTATAAAAAAAGTACCTAAAATTTTCCCAAGAGGGAAGGGGGTCAGATTTCAAATTCTAAAGGCTCTATAACTTTGAGAAAACAGTGAAAATGATACATAGTGTACTGTTTCCTGCCAATAAGGTTGTTTTTTGGGTGTTAAATGTTCGCCGAAATCGGGATTAGGTTTCCCCAACATGACTGCCTACACTTCTTGTTTTAAGCGAAAAATTCGAGGTTTTTCTGCACAGGAAACACAATAAAATCTTAACAAAATACTGCACCAATCTTAATAATTAAGAAATCAAATTAAAGTAAAAAGTAGTCGCTGTCTTTAAGAGCATTTATTTTGTAACTTAAATTTTTATACCCATTGAGCAACCTGTCTGTTAAGTACAAAATTATCGAAAAAAAAACACTCCATTTTGGGGTGTCATATCTCCTGGACCACTGGATATATTTCGATGAAAAAATGTTTGTGAGCTATTGGTGGCAGGGGTAAGGTTTTCACAAAAAATCATCAAAATCGAAGACAAAAAGTTAGATTGTGCATCAAACCTTTAAAGATTGGTCTAAAAACCCTTTTTTTAAAGGCTTACATTTTTGATTTTCTCGCGTATTGCAATTGCTTAATAGTAGCTCCACGCTTAACTGTAAAATTTTTTGGTTAGATCACGAAATCCCAAAAAATTTTTAAAAAAATGTCGTCACTTTCCACAACAGTTAAAAAATGTATTTTACTTACTGAAAAACGACGAGAGGGTGGCGTGTATGTAACTTTACCCCCTTTCGCCTCCTTGCCTAATAAGTTTGCCCTCCCCGTAAAAAATCAGTAGGAACACTTCCCCAAAAATTAAAATTTTTTTCTGAAACACACACTTACCACTTAAGAAAATTTTAAGTACCATTTCTATCCTAAATTTAATAAGTTTTGTTGAGAAAAAAAAATCGATAATCTTTAAATTTAGGTTAAAAAGCACGTTTTACCAGTTTTTTAACTTTTTATGGCTAAATTTTTTGCGTTTGAAAAAAGACCTTTCACAAAAAAATTGTAGCTTTTTATAGCTAAAAAAACACATTAGGGGAATTTGAATTTCTATTTTGCACTTAATTTTTTCCTCTTTCACAAAACTCATTTGTACTTAAATTTTTCCTCTTTCACAAAACTTAATCGTGTATGCTTTTAATAATAAAAAAATTACGAAAACAGTGCACGAAAACTTCTATAATAACTTACATCTTGAATTTTTGTACTTTGCGATAGACCAGCTTCTTTGAGCTGCTGATGCAGCGCAGCATTGTCATTTATAGTTGTGTACAACTGCTCTCGATACTCTGCATTCTGTTTCTCTAATCTATAATTCCTCCAATATGGCAATAATTTATTTATATCTAAACGTACGATAATCCATGTTAATGGTGACGCGACCCAGCAAAAAAAACACCAAAAAACCTCAATCAAATTCATGTGATTTAAATAAAAACCAGACCTGTAAATAAACATCTATGGCATTAATGACTTAAAATAAGTAACTTTAAAATTTTTTAGTGTTGGTAAGAATTTAAAAAAAGAGGGGACAACCACCTTTAAAAATGCGGTACAAAGTCTAACCTTTTGTCTTTGATTTTAATGATTTTAATAGCGCAACAAATTTTTTCGTCAAAATATCTTCAGCGGATCAGGATCAGGAGATATGACCTTCCAAACATGGCGTTTTTTCGTTGATTATATACTTGAAAGATTGCTCAATCATGGGTATAAAACTTAAATTACAAAATAATGCACCCAAAGAAAATGGCTACTTTATACTATACTTTTATTTGATACTTGGATTGTTAAGATTGGTGCAGTATTTGTTAAGATTTTTTAGTTTAGGAATTTCAAGCACGAGTATCGAATCCGGTAGTGTTATTGATTTCACTTTCAACGTATTTATGATCCAGTTATTTCATTGTTGTTTTTCTATAAATTTTAAAGTTTTAGGCATTTTTTTGAAATCCCTGTTTTGACTTTCTGTATCTCAAACTATTAATTTTATTTTCAGCGCTCTCTCTTTCTGCAAATTTATCTTTTCTGACTTTAGTCTTTACAATTTTTTATCAAAAACTCATATAAATTGGGATTTAATACAAAATAAAACATGGTTTTAACAGCTTTAAGTCTTTTTTAAAACATATAAAATGATCAAATTTGTTACCTAGCTATTAGTTAAAAAAAATACTGACAATGCCTTATTAAAATTTAAACGAAGAAATAGTCAAAACGACGCATAATGGGCTGTTTTTTGATCACACGTTATTTTTTAGTCTTAAATGTTCCGCAAATTCAAGATTAAATTTGTCTAAGATTTTTTTCTATACTTCGTATTTTAAAAAAAAACAAAACAGAATTTTGTAGAAAAACGCAATATCTCAACAAAATATTGCATCAATCTTAAAAATTAAGGTATCAAAATAAAAAGTCGTCGCTACTTTTAGTGTATTATCTGTAACTTAAATGTTATTAAACAATTTTTTAAGCACAGAAATTTTGAAAAAACGCAATTTGGGGGGATGGTATTATATCTCCTGTTCTGTATTAGCCAGTAACACCAGCCAGCAAAATTTATTTTTATTAAAAGGAAAACATTTAGCACTTGTGCACCCCCCCCTCCGGATTTTATCGGAGAAGGGGCAATTTATAAAAGGGGTAAGGCAAAGAGGAGAGGGTTTTTTTTAAAGGGAGCAATAAAACAGGGGGAAGCAAGAGAAAGAAGAAAAACAAGAGAAAAAAGAAAAAAGTGAAAAAAGAAAGTAAAAAAGACAAAAAAGCGCAATTTAAATAAAAGAAGGTCTAAAATGGCTTAAAATATGCTAAAAACTGTGAAAACTTCGCGAAAATGGCGTCATAGGTAATAATATGTCAAATATAGAACCATATTTTTTTAGTTCTTTTTAATTTTTTGGCAGAGGGTGCAATAAAACGGGGGCACAGCCACTAATTAAACGGGGGAAGGCATTACCAGACTGCGCCCAGGTTTGCACTGAGGCGTCAAGTGTGATTAAAATTAAAATCAATAATTTCCACCTTTCTAGCTCTCCGCATTGCGCACTGTATTTTTCATATAGACGAGCTATTTTATCCAAATTTGGACTAGTTGAAAGTACATCTTCAGGCGCTTCATTAGTAATGGAGGCCGAATTTTCAGAACGATTATCAATTTCACCTAAAAGTATTTAAGGATTTAACAAGCTAGCTTTAATAAATTACCAAGGCTTTAGCATACATGAATATAAAAGGCGTAAGGTGAGGGAGGTCCACAGATGTTTTCGGTCGGGTCCGCTGTGGAAGGGGGGTCCACCCCCCGATGGAAGGCCAAAATTTTTTAGGGAGGAGGGGGGTCCGGACCTTTTGCTTTGGACACCGGACCCCACCTGACCCCCCTCTAGATTTCAAAAATTCGCACCCCGGGTCGACCCCCCCTAAAAAGCTAGGTGGGGTCCGGACCCCCCTGGGACCCCCCTCCTAGAATTCAAAATTCGATTTACCCCGGGTAACCACCCCCCTAGCTTCCCCAACCGTGCTCACCTATGGTTGTAGCTGTAGGGGTGGCACCCCCCCCTTTTTGAGCTGGCGGAAGTAAAAATTTGGGGGTCCCAAGAGAACAATTTTAAAAATTATTTTCTCGCGCTTCGCTCCGCTCAGCTCTCGACATTTATATCCCTTTTACAACTTTTAAGTGATGTTTCTAATGAATTTCAAAGACAATTTTTAAAAATTTTTCGCGCTGTCGCACGATTTTAAATGTTATACCTTTTTAAATCTAAATTTTTTTAAGTTTAAATTAAAAAAAAACAATGCAAATAACAGCAAAAAAATCAAAATTTTTTTTACCATTTTTAATGTCTTTTTTACGGTACCTATTTTGAAAATTTGGAGTACAGCCCCCTTTTGAAAAATTTGTATGGAGTACAACAACCCCCCCTTTCCGAAATCCTGGCTACACCCATGATTGACACTACTCTATGGTGATTTTATAACGTTTGTAGTGAATTTCGCCTATTTTGAATTTGTCAATGGTGTTTTTATACGGACCCATTATATAATACCCATTATTTTAAATTTAATTTAAATCAATTTTTAAAGTTGAAAATCTAGATCTCCACGTCAAAATTATCCTAGAAACATGTGTTCACTTACTTTTTGTAAAGTAATTTTTTTAAAAACAAATTAGGGGACACATTTGAGAATAGTACCTTGACAGACACAATTTCAACACATTAACATACCATTTGTTTTATCACCGCATGGTTCGCTTGTTATAAGCGAAGAAATCTGTTGGGATTTTTCGACCATTTTTTCCAAAGCCTTACAAGGATCATTATTTTTTAAAAATCCATTAAATTCTTGAAGTAAATCATCTGAACTGACATTAAGCTGGTCTGATTTTATAAACTGCTGCTCTGTTTTATTTTCTGTTGCATCCGTTGTATTGCTATTAGTTCCATCTGCTGAAAACTGTTCCACTTTTGAGCCATCATCAATTGGTACTTCAACAAAATTTGTTACAGTATCCCAATCTTTTTCCAACGCCATGTATTAAAAAATATGTCAGCGCATAATGAGTAGAAAACAAAAACTAAAAAAAAATAAATAGTAAAAGGATGATGTAAAATACATAAAACACAAAATTCTGTCCATGTGTTTCCCGCGGAAGTCTATTTACACCCTTAGCGCCAAAATTATAGATAATGAGAGCTACTTTACTTTTATTTTATATCTATATATAAAGGGACGTAATGTGTGTGTGTGTGTGTGTGTGTTCCCTAACTCCTCCCCAACCACCCAACCGATTAGGTTGAATGAGATATCATTGGAAAGCTCATAGCTCAAGGAGTGTCGTAAGAGGGTTGAAATTTAAAAAAATTACATGGGCATCTTTAGACTGGACAACTCAGTTTTACCAAGGGGGACCTTATGAATTTTGGAAGTTAAAAAATTTTTTGTCTTCAAATTGGATCAAACTTATTGGTAAGAGTAATTAGCCAATGTAAAGCCAGAATATGTTTTTTTTTAAAAATGCACATGGACATCTTTATGCCAGACAACGTTTTTTCACTGAAAGAGGGCATGACCTTTCTCCCCAACCAGCAAAAGAATTGGGCCAAATGAGATATCATTGCAAAGCTTACATACCAAGGAATGTCATAAAAGGATTGAAATCGCATTTAATTAAATTAAAAAATTAACAATTAAAAAAATCGCATGGACATCTTTAGGTTGGGCAACACATTTTCACAAAAAAAGGACTCTATGGACCAGTGGCGTGCCCAGGATTTTATTTTGGGAAAGGGGCGGTCTGGGGGAAAAATAAATACTAACTCTGTGGGGGGTCTGGGGGCGGCAGACCCCCAGAACTGGGGGATCTGAGAGGCGAGAGCCCCCCAGCGGGATCAAGGGCAAGGGGGTCCGGAAATATTTTCGCCCCTCCTGGCTTGTCTTAGCGCCTGCCCTTTGCATAATCTGCATAGGGAAGATAAGTTTCAGGTTATTCAACAACAACAACAACAAAGGGGGGGGGGCAGAATGCCTCCCAGGAGAAAAATTTTTAATTTAAGGCCTTAAAATGTACTAGAAATTCTAATTCCAGATGATAATTAATACAAAATTTAGGGTTTTTTTATCCATATACGTTTAAAACATGTGTTTAAAACGTTAATAAAAGGTTAATAGTGTTTATATTAGTTTTATTAAACATGTATGCCTTAACTACTGAATGGGATAATTGATTTGAAATTAAAAAACTAAGATAAATTGTCAATATAAACTACCTGCGTAGCAAGGAAATTTTGGTTTTTTGACTACTAATATGCTTTTGGAAGGCATCAGGAATGTTTCTGTATTATTAATAATAAAAAAAATTTCTCTCCCAAAATTCAGTAAAAATCCCAAAAGTAAGGGTTTCCCTTACAAAAAATCCGGCTTTGCCCGATCTGCGGGGGGGGGGCACCGCCCCCCCGCCTCCCCTGGGCACGCTACTGCTATGACTTGAGAAATTTTTTTGTCTTTGAATTGGCTTAAACCTATTGGTTAGAGTGCATAATTAGTCAATGGAAAGCCAGAATATTTTTTTTTGAAAAAATGTACATGGACACCTTAATACTGCAGAACATATTTTCACTAAAGAGGGGAAGGAAGGGCTCTACTTCCCAATCCCAGAACGGATTAGGCTAAATGAGATATGATTGCAAAGATCACAGTCTGGGGAATTTCATAATAATTGTTGGTTGAATATATAAAAAATAACATGAACATCTACATCTAGAGGTGTTTTTTGGGGGGACAGAGGGGTCCACCCCCCCTAGAGCCAAAATTTTGAACCCTTACCTAGAAAAAATCCAGCCCCCACCCCAATCTTGAGAGCGGTCCAGTCTGACACCCCCTAGCGAAGCTGACCCCCCTCTTGACCAATTTGGAAATACAATTTTTTATTTACTGTCAAAAACACGGTTTTTTAGTTAAAAACAGTGTTTAAATACACTTTTTAGACCTAAATAAGCTGTTTTAGTACCCCATAGATGAACACGGTCAAAAAGCTAGGGGGTTGTTTATCTCAGGTAAATGACATTTCAAAATCTTAAGAGGGGTCCTAGGGGGGGGGTTGAACCCCCCCCCTAGCTTTTTAGGGGAGTTGACCTGGGGTGAAAGATTTTGAAACCTAAAGAGGGGTAAGGTGGGGTCCAATTTCCGAAACAAAATACTTTTAAAACATTAAATGATTAATGTTAGTTTTTTATAAGATAATACATTTTATTGAATAAAAAGCAATATTTAGGTATAAAAAGGGTGTGAAGACAAAAATTTATGTTAAAAATTCACGTTTTTGGAAGAAAATTTAGTATAACAAGTACTTAAAATTTTCTTGAGAGGGGAGGTGGGGTCAAATTTCAAAACCTAGAGGGGGGTCAGGGGTAAAAAATTTGAAAATATGGTGGAGGGGGGGCTTGATTTTTTCTAGGGGGCCCCCAAAATTTGAGGCTAGGGGAGGAGGTGGACCCCCCCATCCCACCCCCTTGTTCATCTATGGACCCCCCTAGCGGACCTGATCAAAAACACCTTACACCTATGTCTACATCTTTATGCTGGACAAGAAGTCTTCCCAAAAAGGGGGATGGACTTGCCTCTTCAACCACAAAAAAGATTGGGCTAAATAAAATAATATTGAAAAATTCTATAGTTCGGGGAGTATCTTCATAAAACGGTTGAAATAAATAAAATTAACATGGACATCTTTATGATGAACAATACATTCCCACCAAAAGAGGAATGGACTTGTCTCCCCAACCACAAAACAAATTACTAAATAAAGTCTCATTACAAACCTTGAAGTCCAGTGAATATCATGGAAGGCTTGAATTTAAAAAAAATTAGCAAATGCATTAAAAAATACAGGAAACATTATTTTTCCGCCATGTGGGTGACACGGGCTACTTGTTAGTTAAAAATGCTACTAACGATTTCATAGTTTGCCAAAAAAAACTTATTTATTTAATTTATATAAAAGCTTTAAATGTGATATTGTGCCAAAAGCATTTGCAAAATCTACAACAATTCCATTTTGTACCAACTACCAACTATCAAATTTGATCAATCCTATTCCATAATGGGAGAAATAAACCTCATTTTTTAAATTAATTTTGGAATTAAAATCTTCTGTAAAGAATTCTGATCCTATACATGTCAAAAAATTGCGTTTTTGCCAAGGAAAAATTTTTATTGAGGTTTTACACAAAATTTTAGGTGTATTTTTAGATTCTAAAGGTTCTAAGAGCTTTTAAATATAGTTTTAAATTTTGTCTAATGCCCAGACCTGTGCACGGTCTGGAATTGCCCCCCCCATTTTGAGTATTTGCCCTTCCCTGTTTTATTCCCCCCCCCCAAAAAAAAAAGAAAAAGTACCCTTTTGAGCCTATTTCAAGGTATTTAAGCCATTTCAGACATATTTTAACTTATTTTCACTTTTTTTTTCCCTTTTTTTCTATTTTCCCTTCTTTTTTTCTCTTTCCCCCTGCTCTCCCCCCTGTTTTATTGCCCCCCCCCCCGTTTCAAAAAAGTACCCCCCGTGCCCCCTGTTTAAACCCCGTGGAGGAGTGCACAGGTCTGAATGCCTATTTGGTATGACAATGGGTTAAAAAAGTGCTAAATTTCAGTTTAACAAAAATTTTCTAAACCACATACATAGGTTAGGTAATCAAATAAAAATTTGTCAAAATACAGATTAGCGTGATTTTTAGGATTTGTTTGAGTACACTAAAGCTAAATAAACTTAAGCTAAAATAAACTTTAATCTAGCTTTTAAAACCAAATAAAAAAATGTTATCAATGTTTTTGACATAGCTATAGCCAGGATTTGTGATGTGACAGGGGGAATTGCAGGTTATTTGCCTAGGCTTAGGTTTTGCTTGGGCTTAGGTTTAGATTTTCCTTAGGCTTAGGTTTTGCTTAGGTTAAGCTAGGTTTAATCAAGGCCGTAGCCAGGATTTCAATTAAGGGGGGATTTTTCGGAAGGTGCATTAAAGGGGCCCACAAGGGGGGTCTGGGGGCGCTAGCCCCCCAGAAATGGGCGGTCTGGGGGGGCGGGAGCCCCCCAGCGGGGTCGAGGAGCAGAGCCCTTTGTCAGGGGGGTCCGGGGGGCAGAATGCCCCCGGGTTAGAAAATGTTTTAATTTTAAGCTTTTAAAAGGCACCAGGAAACCTAAATTTAAGTACTGAATCTTTATTTATTTTCTGTTGTTTTTTTTTAAATAAATACAATAAAATAAAATAGTTTAGGTATTTTATTACCATTTTAATAAAAAAGAACAAACGTTTTCTAAAAATAAAAAATCTTTATTTAATTTTAGTTAAGTTTTTATAGTAAATGCTTCAGTTATTAATACTAAGAATACAGTTATTAATAGCATAAATAAATAACTGAAGCATTAATAACTGAAGCATTAATAATATTAATGCTTCAAGTTATTAATACTAAAAATCCTAAGAAAACCGCTTTTTTATACCAAAAAGGTGGTTGAATCGTGACTTCTTGCTCTTTGATACTGCCGCTTTTATGCAAATATTTTTACATAAAACAAAAATCCAATATTTTTAAACTCACTGCACTAATGTTTTGAATTATAAGTAACTCCTTTTTTATAAATAATAGCTTTCATGAACCTAAATCATTTTAAATAATGCATTTTAGATAGCTTTAATAAATTGCAGGGTGATTTGGAAAAAAATTTTTTTTCTAATTTTTTAAAGAAACCAAAGGGGGACCCTTACAAAATTTTTTGCCTTCCCAGAATTTGAGGGGGGGAATTAATCCCCCCAATCCCCCCTGGCTGCGGCCCTGTTAATGAGTAGTTTTCTGCCCATACTGGGAATTTCATGGCTTTACAATAAACTTTGAATTGAAACAAAAGACTGTGGACCAGTCCAAATTTTAAATGTGTGCTTTAAAAATGTATATATTTTATTTTAGAAAAAATCTTTCTAAAGCTATATAGTGTCAAAAATCGGTGAAATTGGCAGTTTTGTATGGGGGACTTTGAACTCCCCATTTAATATCTCGGGAACGGCTATCAAGCGCTAATTATCAGGGTGATATTCAGAATCGGCACCATTAGCAACATATAGTTTTAAGCAAAATTTCAATTATTACATTAAATAGATTAAATTTAAATTAAATTAAATAAAAGTATATTCTAATAACTGTCAGACAGACACTTGGTAATACAAAAAATAATATTAGTTTGATTAAAAGCTTAATAAAAAAATTTTCTTAATAACATAAATTATACATTCCAAAAAAGGTCATTTTTAGGGTATAAATCGGCTCATAACTCTTAATAAAAAGCTCAAATTTCAAAAATAACCACAAAAATCAAGCCTGCGGGTCCAATTTAGGGTATAAATAATAAAGATGTTTTACAAGTGTATTTTACTTTAGGGTTGGTCAAATTGAATTTTGGGACGCCTATATGAATTCTACCTTTTGGGCAAATAACCTGCAATTCCCCCTGTCACATCACAAATCCTGGCTATAGCTATGTCAAAAACATTGATAACATTTTTTTATTTGGTTTTAAAAGCTAGATTAAAGTTTATTTAGCTTAAGTTTATTTAGCTTTAGTGTACTCAAACAAATCCTAAAAATCACGCTAATCTGTATTTTGACAAATTTTTATTTGATTACCTAACCTATGTATGTGGTTTAGAAAATTTTTGTTAAACTGAAATTTAGCACTTTTTTAACCCATTGCCATACCAAATAGGCATTCAGACCTGTGCACTCCTCCACGGGGTTTAAACAGGGGGGCACGGGGGGCAACTTTTTTGAAACGGGGGGGGCAATAAAACAGGGGGGCAAGCAGGGGGGAAAGAGAAAAAAGAAGGGAAAAGAGAAAAAAGGAACAAAAAAAGTGAAAATAAGGTAAAAATAGGTCTGAAATGGCTTAAATACATTGAAATAGGCTAAAAAGGGTACTTTTTCATTTTTTTTGGGGGGGAAATAAAACAGGGAAGGGCAAATCCTCGAAATGGGGGGGGCAATTCCAGACCGTGCACAGGTCTGGGCATTAGACAAAATTTAAAACTATATTTAAAAGCTCTTAGAACCTTTAGAATCTAAAAATACACCTAAAATTTTGTGTAAAACTTCAATAAAAATTTTTCCTTGGCAAAAACGCAATTTTTTGACATGTATAGGATCAGAATTCTTTACAGAAGATTTTAATTCCAAAATTAATTTAAAAAATGAGGTTTATTTCTCCCATTATGGTATAGGATTGATCAAATTTGATAGTTGGTAGTTGGTACAAAATGGAATTGTTGTAGATTTTGCAAATGCTTTTGGCACAATATCACATCTAAAGCTTTTATATAAATTAAATAAATAAGTTTTTTTGGCAAACTATGAAATCGTTAGTAGCATTTTTAACTAACAAGTAGCCCGTGTCACCCACATGGCGGAAAAATAATGTTTCCTGTATTTTTTAATGCATTTGCTAATTTTTTTTTAAATTCAAGCCTTCCATGATATTCACTGGGCTTCAAGGTTTGTAATGAGACTTTATTTAGTAATTTGTTTTGTGGTTGGGGAGACAGGTCCATTCCTCTTTTGGTGGGAATGTATTGTTCATCATAAAGATGTCCATGTTAATTTTATTTATTTCAACCGTTTTATGAAGATACTCCCCGAACTATAAATTTTTCAATATTATTTTATTTAGCCCAATCTTTTTTGTGGTTGAAGAGGCAAGTCCATCCCCCTTTTTGTGAAGACTTCTTGTCCAGCATAAAAATGTAGACATAGGTGTAAGGTGTTTTTGATCAGGTCCGCTAGGGGGGTCCATAGATGAACAAGGGGGTGGGATGGGGGGGTCCACCTCCTCCCCTAGCCTCAAATTTTGAGGGCCCCCTAGAAAAAATCAAGCCCCCCTCCCCCAAATTTTCAAATTTTTTACCCCTGACCCCCCTCTAGGTTTTGAAATTTGACCCCGCCTCCCCTCTCAAGAAAATTTTAAGTACTTGTTATACTAAATTTTCTTCCAAAAACGTGAATTTTTAACATAAATTTTTGTCTTCACACCCTTTTTATACCTAAATATTGCTTTTTATTCAATAAAATGTATTATCTTATAAAAAACTAACATTAATCATTTAATGTTTTAAAAGTATTTTGTTTCGGAAATTGGACCCCACCTGACCCCTCTTTAGGTTTCAAAATCTTTCACCCCAGGTCAACTCCCCTAAAAAGCTAGGGGGGGTTCAACCCCCCCTAGGACCCCTCTTAAGATTTTGAAATGTCATTTACCTGAAATAAACAACCCCCTAGCTTTTTGACCGTGTTCATCTATGGGGTACTAAAACAGCTTATTTAGGCCTAAAAAGTGTATTTAAACACTGTTTTTAACTAAAAAACCGTGTTTTTGACAGTAAATAAAAAATTGTACTTCCAAATTGGTCAAGAGGGGGGTCAGCTTCGCTAGGGGGTGTCAGACTGGACCGCTCTCAAGATTGGGGTGGGGGCTGGATTTTTTCTAGGTAAGGGTTCAAAATTTTGGCTCTAGGGGGGGGGTTGACCCCTCTGTCCCCCCAAAAAACACCTCTAGATGTAGATGTTCATGTTATTTTTTATATATTCAACCAACACTTATTATGAAATTCCCCAGACTGTGATCTTTGCAATCATATCTCATTTAGCCTAATCCGTTCTGGGATTGGGAAATAGAGCCCTTCCTTCCCCTCTTTAGTGAAAATATGTTCTGCAGTATTAAGGTGTCCATGTACATTTTTTCAAAAAAAAATATTCTGGCTTTCCATTGACTAATTATGCACTCTAACCAATAGGTTTAAGCCAATTCAAAGACAAAAAAATTTCTCAAGTCATAGCAGTAGCGTGCCCAGGGGAGGCAGGGGGGCGGTCGCCCCGCCCCCCGCAGATCGGGCAAAGCCGGATTTTTTGTAAGGGAAACCCTTACTTTTGGGATTTTTACTGAATTTTGGGAGAGAAATTTTTTTTATTATTAATAATACAGAAACATTCCTGATGCCTTCCAAAAGCATATTAGTAGTCAAAAAACCAAAATTTCCTTGCTACGCAGGTAGTTTATATTGACAATTTATCTTAGTTTTTTAATTTCAAATCAATTATCCATCCCATTCAGTAGTTAAGGCATACATGTTTAATAAAACTAATATAAACACTATTAACCTTTTATTAACGTTTTAAACACATGTTTTAAACGTATATGGATAAAAAACCTTAAATTTTGTATTAATTATCATCTGGAATTAGAATTTCTAGTGCATTTTAAGGCCTTAAATTAAAAATTTTTCTCTTGGGAGGCATTCTGCCCCCCCCTTTGTTGTTGTTGTTGTTGAATAACCTGAAACTTATCTTCCCTATGCAGATTATGCAAAGGGCAGGCGCTAAGACAAGCCAGGAGGGGCGAAAATATTTCCGGACCCCCTTGCCCTTGATCCCGCTGGGGGGCTCTCGCCTCTCAGATCCCCCAGTTCTGGGGGTCTGCCGCCCCCAGAACCCCCACAGAGTTAGTATTTATTTTCCCCCAGACCGCCCCTTTCCCAAAATAAAATTCTGGGCACGCCACTGGTCCATAGAGTCCTTTTTTTGTGAAAATGTGTTGTCCAACCTAAAGATGTCCATGCGATTTTTTTAATTGTTAATTTTTTAATTTAATTAAATGTGATTTCAATCCTTTTATGACATTTCTTGGTATGTAAGCTTTGCAATGATATCTCATTTGGCCCAATTCTTTTGCTGGTTGGGGAGAAAGGTCATGCCCTCTTTCAGTGAAAAAACGTTGTCTGGCATAAAGATGTCCATGTGCATTTTTAAAAAAAAAACATATTCTGGCTTTACATTGGCTAATTACTCTTACCAATAAGTTTGATCCAATTTGAAGACAAAAAATTTTTTAACTTCCAAAATTCATAGGGTCCCCTTGGTAAAACTGAGTTGTCCAGTCTAAAGATGCCCATGTAATTTTTTTAAATTTCAACCCTCTTACGACACTCCTTGAGCTATGAGCTTTCCAATGATATCTCATTCAACCTAATCGGTTGGGTGGTTGGGGAGGAGTTAGGGAACACACACACACACACACACACACACACACACACATTACGTCCCTTTATATATAGATATAAAATAAAAGTAAAGTAGCTCTCATTATCTATAATTTTGGCGCTAAGGGTGTAAATAGACTTCCCCGGGAAACACATGGACAGAATTTTGTGTTTTATGTATTTTACATCATCCTTTTACTATTTATTATTTTTTTTAGTTTTTGTTTTCTACTCATTATGCGCTGACATATTTTTTAATACATGGCGTTGGAAAAAGATTGGGATACTGTAACAAATTTTGTTGAAGTACCAATTGATGATGGCTCAAAAGTGGAACAGTTTTCAGCAGATGGAACTAATTGCAATACAACGGATGCAACAGAAAATAAAACAGAGCAGCAGTTTATAAAATCAGACCAGCTTAATGTCAGTTCAGATGATTTACTTCAAGAATTTAATGGATTTTTAAAAAATAATGATCCTTGTAAGGCTTTGGAAAAAATGGTCGAAAAATCCCAACAGATTTCTTCGCTTATAACAAGCGAACCATGCGGTGATAAAACAAATGGTATGTTAATGTGTTGAAATTGTGTCTGTCAAGGTACTATTCTCAAATGTGTCCCCTAATTTGTTTTTAAAAAATTTACTTTACAAAAAGTAAGTGAACACATGTTTCTAGGATAATTTTGACGTGGAGATCTAGATTTTCAACTTTAAAAATTGATTTAAATTAAATTTAAAATAATGGGTATTATATAATGGGTCCGCATAAAAACACCATTGACAAATTCAAAATAGGCGAAATTCACTACAAACGTTATAAAATCACCATAGAGTAGTGTCAATCATGGGTGTAGCCAGGATTTCGGAAAGGGGGGGTTGTTGTACTCCATACAAATTTTTCAAAAGGGGGTTCGTACTCCAAATTCTTCTACAAAAATAGGTACCGTAAAAAAGACATTAAAAATGGTAAAAAAAATTTTGATTTTTTTCGCTGTTATTTGCATTGTTTTTTTTAATTTGAGCTTAAAAAAATTTAGATTTAAAAAAGATACAACATTTAAAATCGTGCGACAGCACGAAAAAATTTTTAAAAATTGTCTTTGAAATTCATTAGAAACATCACTTAAAAGTTTTAAAAGGGATATAAATGTCGAGCGCTGAGCGGAGCGAAGCGCGAGAAAAATTTTTAAAATTGTTCTCTTGGGATCCTAAAATTTTTACCTCCGCCAGCCCAAAAAAGGGGGGGTTACAACCATAGGTGAGCACGGTCGGGGAAGCTAGGGGGGTGGTTACCCGGGGTAAATCGAATTTTGAATTCTAGGAGGGGTGTCCCAGGGGGGTCCGGACCCCCCCCCCCTTTGTTTTTTTGGGGGGGGTCGACCCGGGGTGCGAATTTTGGAAATCTCGCGGGGGGTCAGGTGGGGTCCGGTGTCTAAAGCAAAAGGTCCGGACCCCCCTCCCCCCTAAAAAATTTTGGCCTTCCATCGGGGGGTGGACCCCCCTTCCACAGCGGACCCGACCGAAAACATCTGTGGACCTCCCTCACCTTACGCCTTTTATATTCATGTATGCTAAAGCCTTGGTAATTTATTAAAGCTAGCTTGTTAAATCCTTAAATACTTTTAGGTGAAGTTTGATAATCGTTCTGAAAATTCGGCCTCCATTACTAATGAAGCGCCTGAAGATGTACTTTCAACTAGTCCAAATTTGGATAAAATAGCTCGTCTATATGAAAAATACAGTGCGCAATGCGGAGAGCTAAGAAAAGGTGGAAATTATTGATTTTAATTTTAATCACACTTGACGCCTCAGTGCAAACCTGGGCGCAGTCTGGTAATGCCTTCCCCCGTTTAATTACTGGCTGTGCCCCCGTTTTCTTGCACCCTCTGCCAAAAAATTAAAAAGAACTAAAAAATATGGTTCTATATTTGACATATTATTACCTATGACGCCATTTTCGCGAAGTTTCTCAGTTTTTAGCAATATTCTTTAGCCATTTTAGACCTTCTTTTATTTAAATTGCGCTTTTTTGTCTTTTTTACTTTCTTTTTCACTTTTTTCTTTTTTCTCTTGTTTTTCTTCTTTCTCGTGCTTCCCCCTGTTTTATTGCTCCCTTTTCAAAAAAACCCTCTCCTCTTTGCCTTACCCCTTTTATAAAAATTGCCCCTTCTCCTATAAAATCCGGAGGGGGGGGTGCACAAGTGCTAAATGTTTTCCTTTTAATAAAAATAAATTTTGCTGGCTGGTGTTACTGGCTAAGATAGAACAGGAGACAGGAGACCATCCCCCCAAATTGCGTTTTTTTAAAATTTCTGTGCTTAAAAAATTGTTTAATAACATTTAAGTTACAGATAATACACTAAAAATAGCGACGACTTTTTATTTTGATACCTTAGTTTTTAAGATTGATGCAATATTTTGTTGAGATATTGCGTTTTTCTACAAAATTTTGTTTTGTTTTTTTTTTAAATACTAAGTATAATAAAAAAACCTCAGACAAATCTAATCCTTGAATTTGCGGAACATTTAAGACTAAAAAATAACGTGTGATCAAAAAACAGCCCATTATGCGTCGTTTTGACTATTTCTTCGTTTAAATTTTAATAAGGCATTGTCAGTATTTTTTTGAACTAATAGCTAGGTAACAAATTTGATCATTTTATATGTTTTAAAAAAGACTTAAAGCTGTTAAAACCATGTTTTATTTTGTATTAAATCCCAATTTATATGAGTTTTTGATAAAAAATTGTAAAGACTAAAGTCAGAAAAGATAAATTTGCAGAAAGAGAGAGCGCTGAAAATAAAATTAATAGTTTGAGATACAGAAAGTCAAAACAGGGATTTCAAAAAAAATGCCTAAAACTTTAAAATTTATAGAAAAACAACAATGAAATAACTGGATCATAAATACGTTGAAAGTGAAATCAATAACACTACCGGATTCGATACTGTGTCTGAAATTCCTAAACTAAAAAATTTTAACAAATACTGCACCAATCTTAACAATCTAAGCATCAAATAAAAGTATAGACAGAAAGTAGCCATTTTCTTTGGCTGGATTAATTTGGTAATTTAAGGTTTTATACCCATGATTGAGCAATCTTTCAAGTATATAATCAACGAAAAAACGCCATGTTTGGAAGGTCATATCTCCTAATCCTGATCCGCTTAAGGTATTCTGACGAAAAAATTTGTTGCGCTAATTAAAATCATTAAAATCAAAGACAAAAGGTTAGACTTTGTACCGCATTTTTAAAGGTGGTTGTCCCCTCTTTTTTTAACTTTAATCGAACACTAAAAAATTTTAAAGTTACTTATTTTAAGTCATTAATGCCATAGATGTTTATTTACAAGTCTGGTTTTTATTTAAATCACATGAATTTGATTGAGGTTTTTTGGTGTTTTTTTTGCTGGGTCGCGTCACCATTAACATGGATTATCGTACGTTTAAATATAAATAAATTATTGCCATATTGGAGAAATTATAGATTAGAGAAACAGAATGCAGAGTATCGAGAGCAGTTGTACACAACTAGAAATGACAATGCTGCGCTGCATCAGCAGCTCAAAGAAGCTGGTCTATCGCAAAGTACAAAAATTCAAGATGTAAGTTATTATAGAAGTTTTCGTGCACTGTTTTCGTAATTTTTTTATTATTAAAAGCATACACGATTAAGTTTTGTGAAAGAGGAAAAATTTAAGTACAAATGAGTTTTGTGAAAGAGGAAAAATTAAGTGCAAAATAATAAGTCCAGTTTAATGTGTTTTTTAGCTATAAAAAGCTACAATTTTTTGTGAAAGGTCTTTTTCGTAACGCAAAAATTTAGCCATAAAGTCAAAACTGGTAAAACGTGCTTTTTAACCTAAATTTAAAATACTATAGAGTATATGTAACTGAACGAGTAGCAAAATAATACTTCCATCAGTTTCTTCTCCGTCAGCGGCTGACGAGTTCGGGGAGTTGCGGAAATGGTTGGGAGAAGTTTTTACCGACTCGGAACTCCTGCGGAAAAGCTTTCCTCCAATGGAGAAAAAACGGGAAGCTTTTCCTCCCGGGAAGGAGCTGAAAGCGGAAGAAGAAAATGACAGGATTGCGGGGTCGGTAGGAAAGGACAAAGAGTCGGTGGGTGTGGAAAAAAATTGGGCACCGACCGTCGACTTGGAAGCGGCCCGACGGGTTTTTTCGGCCATGTTCAACCCGGCTCACGCGGAGTGCAGCCAGCACTACCAAGGCCTCCTCGTCAACCTCATTCACCACTTGAGCGAAAATCTGGAAATCGATCTCCGCTTCAAGAACGAGTACGAGAAGTCCCCCCGGCTGCTCAACTGCTTCCTGCTCATCTTCGAGCTCCCGCTGATACACGAGTTGGAATTCTGCCAAGTGGCCTTCGAGAGTCTGGCGAAGGCGATGGGCGCCCTGCCTCTGGCCGGCCGGGCTCGGCTGGTACGAGTGTGGGCGGAGCAGAGCCCGGCGTGGCTGTTGGACAGGGTACAGGCCATGCAGCAGGTATAAAAGTTGGTTTGTTTTTTTTTTTTTTATTGAGCAATACGTAACTGAACGAAGTACG
>JASAMX010019640.1:0-18377 GCA_030248175.1 Microlaimidae sp. YZB2_3 | reverse complement strand
ACCACCATTTCCTTTAAAAAAATCCGAGAGGCTTCCAAGTCCACCTATTGGTGGGAAGCGAGTTTCACTCCATGAAACTTCACTCTAGAGTTAAGGTAGGGCTCCACTCTCCCTAGCCTCAATTTTTTGCCCCCCCCTACTTTAACAAAAAAAAATCTAGACCCCCAGATTTTTTCTGATTAATTTTTCTGGCGCTTTTAGAAGAACCAGTAGTACCGTTCTTTACTTACATGACAGCGAGGACAGTTTCCCACCATTGTTACCACTGTGGTTGTCGTATGAGTGGGCTGAGGTTGAGCATATTGACCACCTGAAAAACAAAATATTTATAATATTCTTATCCTTAAATTTGTCTTACTTTGATTTTAATTTCGCTTGTATAACCACTTCAAAAGATAAGCAAGAAGAGGGGGCGGAAAACGCCCCTACACCTCGCCTTCCTACTCTTGCCTATAGATATTTTGAGGAAACAGACAGAGGGTGATGTGCAAATCCCCATAAAAGTAGTGTAAAATCACCATCGCAAAATTCCCATAACGTAGTGCAAATTCCCCATAACAATCAGAAATGCGTTTACAAACTAAAATGTATTAAAAAAACTAAGTTTTAATCATAAAAGCATTAAAAATGTTTTAATTTTTTCCTAAGCCTAAGCAAAGCCCTAAAATCAAGCTAAATTTTATCATGATAAAATTTTGTTGTATTTTCCAAGTGTCAAATTTTAAAAGAATTATTGCAAACGCATTATATTTATGGGGAATTCACTCCACCTTATGGGAATTTTGTAACATTTTTGGTGATTTTGGCCCATGGTGAATTCAGACCTGTGCACTGCCCCCCAGGTTTTCAGCACCCCCCTAAAATTTGGGGGTACCCTGGACACCCCTTTCTTAAATTTGGGGGGTCTAGTGCTAAAAACGCTTAAAATATGGTATTTGAGGTATACCCCAAAAAAAATTTTGGGACGACCCCCCACCAAATTTCGGGGGTCGGGTATACCTCCCCCCCAAAAAAATCTAGGAGGCTGCCCACCTTTGGTTCAATCTCCCATGGTTTTTTATAGGGGTCCACTCAGGGTTGAAAATTTAAAATCTATAGGAGGGGTCAGGGCAGGGGGGCTTAGGAGGTGGGTGTGAAGCTCAGGGGGAGGGTTGATTCTGATGCTCCATGATTCATAGCACCGCCGCCAAAGCTCTCTTCTTTTTGAACGGCTGGAGCGGAATTGGAGAGGAGGGAATTTATTATAAAATTTTGGGAATGTAAACAATAGTGATGTTTATATTGAGCATAATATTGGGTGGAATGGGAAATTTAACAATATATGGGCAAGCTGGTCTGTAGTTGGGGAGGTTCAACTCGGATTTAGGCGGGGGTTAATCTGAGAAACGCGTTTTATTTATTTGGTTTTTTTCTTGTGTACATTTTTGCCCATATTGTTTTTCAATTTTGAAACAAAAAAATTGATAAAAACGTTAATCTCAAGCATAGATGTTGGTTTTTTTTGGGGAGGACAGAAGGGTCCACCTCCCCCCTAGAGCCAAAATTTCGGACCCCCTCCTAGAAAAAATCCAGGGCACCCCCTCCCGCCAAAAGCTCGAGAGCGGTTCGGCCTGACCCCCCCCCCCCTTTAACGAGGCTGACCCCATTCCCCCCGATCAATTTATAGGTATAATTTTTTATTTACTGTCAAAAACACTGTTTTTTAGTAAAAAACAGTGTTTTTTTAAATACACTTTTTAGGCCTAAATAGGCTATTTTATTATATAAAATTCAATATTAGACCTAAAAAAACACTTAAATTATTGATTAAAAAAAACGTTGTTAAAAAATCGGACCCCGATGGACCGCTCCCACCAAATTTGAAATCTCACATCCCGAGTCAACCGCCTAAAAGGTCGTAGAAGTCCAGACCCTCCCCCTAGCGGACAAAAACACCTATGATGATCACTACAATCTAAAATTCCAAGCACTGGTAACAAAAATTAAATTTGAGTGATTTTTTGCTATTGGAGAAGGACGTACCTAAATTTTCTGTGAATTTTTAACTATTAAAGAATAAAAAGTTTTTACCATCAGAAGCAGATTCTTCTTCTTTCTCTTTTGTAACTTCAGAAATTACATTTTCATCGATAATTTGGGTTTGATATTTCAAAATATCACACGTGACGGTTTGCTCGTAAGAAAGCCTAAAAGTAAAACGATTTTTAATATTTTGTCATTATGCAGCCAGGGACGTAGCCACGAGGTCTGGAGTGGGTCGTTGGTGGTGGGGTGAAGGAAAGGTGGTGGGGTGCATAGGTGAGAACGGCCCGGGAAGCTAGGGGAGGGTGTAGTTACCCGGGGTAAATCGAATTTTGAATTCTAGGAGGGGGTCCCTCCCAGGGGGGTCCGAAGTCCGGACCCCCCTAGCTTTTTAGGGGGGTCAACCCGGGGTGCGAAATTTTGAAATCTAGAGGGGGGTCAGGTGGGGTCCGGTGTCCAAAGCAAAACAGTTTTAAACCATAATAACTTTAATAATTGTTCTTTTTATAGGATAATACTACATTTTATTGAATAAAAAGCGATATTCTGGAGTAAAAAGGGTGTAAAAACATGAATATATGTTAAAAATCCACGTTTTTGGAAGAAAATTTTAGTATAAAAAAAGCACCTAAAATTTTCCCGAGAGGGGGGGGGTCAGATTTCAAATTCTAGAGGGGGGTCAGGGGTAAAAAATTCGGAAATTCGGGGGGAGGGGGGCCCCTAGATTTTCGTCTAGGGGGGCCCCCAAAATTTCGAGGCTAGGGGAGGTGGACCCCACCCTGCCCCCCCCCCTTCTCACCTATGGGGGGTCCCAAAATTTCGAGACTAGGGGGGTGGACCCCACCCTGCTCCCCCCTTTCTCACCTATGGTGGTTGGGAGGGGGCGCCCCCCCCCCGAAATGGTCGCCAGATAGTAAAATTTGGTGGTTTTCAGAGGCTAAAAATTCAAAATTTTATATAAAAATACCCTATAAAATAATTTTAGTACCCCAATTGACCCCCAAAAATTTTTCCCGCTTCGCTCTCGAAAAAATTCAGGGGGCCCCCCTCCCCGCCTTCCCCCAAAGCTCGAGAGCGGTCTGGCCCCCCCGCGCGCCCCCCCCCCCCTCCCGGGTTTTTTTGGTTGTGTTTGTTTTGTTTGCCGGGGGCCCCCTCCCCCCGGCCCCGCGGACCGACTTTCAATAGTATACATACATATCTCGCTATTTATCTTGCCTAATGCTAATGTTATTTCATAGTTAGTACAATATAAGTAATAAGTACTACACAGAAAGCAAAACAAACAATCATATTGGTTGATTTATGTACCTCCCCCTCCTAAATTTTCCAGCCGCCTATAGCATTGGCTCGGATTTTTTTTTATATAGGTAGGTCGCTAGGTTTTTTTTTATGCCAAATCGACGCCACTGGCGCCTAAAATTTCCCGCTGGCGCCTAAAATTTTGGGTCTAGGCGCCAGCCTGGCGCCTAGATTTTTGGCCATAAACGTATTCTTTAACCGTTTTTTTTAGTCAACCAGACAAAAAAGAACACAAAATTTTTAAGGTTTCAAAAGACTAATCTTCAAAAATTTTCTTCCGCTTTGCTTCGCTCAGCGCGTATTGTTTTAGTTTATCTATAATTTAATCCTTTTTTATGATATATATATATATATATAATATATATGTAAAGATTTAGGTAAAAGTTCTAACTGGTTACATTTTTTAATTAAAACCTGAAAATAACTTCTGAGAAAATCCTTTTTTACTTGCACGGATATTGTAAGCATTTTCAAAGTGTTAAAAAGAATTTAATTTATCTTTAACACTAATGTTGAGCTTCAAGCTGTCTGTAATGGAGCTCCGCTTTGTGGAGCTACGGAGCAATCCTCGTCCACGAGCAATTTACAGCCCACCTATGGTTGTACTAATTGTGTGAATAATAAAAAAAGCTATGCTAGAGATTGTTTAGTAAAAAATTTTTTGTAAACTAAAATTTTTCAAAACTTATTAAATGTAATTAAAAAAACTGTAAAAATGCGAATAAAATAACTAAAACATTTAAGCTTAAATAAGCTTGAAATCAAATATTTTAGGGAAGGAACTCCAAAGCTCCCTCCGCTATCAGTGGCCGGGGCTCCGGAGCATTATGTGGGAGGGTAGGAACATCACTAGTCTTTAAGTTTTCTTGTTAAATTATATAATTCTTGAACAAAATTTTACGCATTTCAAGTTTAGTATTGAGATGAGCAAAATGAATCGTTTTTTTTAAATTAATTGTACTACTATACAACACGAAACGTTTGACTACAAAAGCCATCTAAAAATATGCATATAATAAAAAAAAACTAATAATATGTGGCCTTTTTGTGAAAATGGAAAAAAAATTATGTTATTGTATTGGCGCCTAGATTTCTGGGCTGGCGCCTAAAATTTGGAGGCTAGGCGCCAGCTGGCGCCTAGGCGCTGGCGAAAAAAAACCCAGGTAGGACGATACCCTAAATAACATGGAGTCGAGATGTTGTTATATTACCTGAAACTTATCTTCCCTATGCAGATTATGCAAAAGGCAGGCGCTAAGACAAGCCAGGAGGGGCGAAAGCTGCTCATGTGCTTTGGTTTACAATGTGGGTGGGGAGGAGACTAGATTTTTTTTAGGAGGGGGGAGGTCCGAAATTTCGAGGCTAGGGGGGGGAGGGGTGGACCCCATCCTACCCCCTATGCTCATGTATATAATGGTCGCAGTCACAGACCTGTGCACGGTGTGGAAATGCCCCCCCCGTTTTATTGGAGGATTCCCCCCCCCGCCGTTTTATTCCCCCCCACCAAAAAATGAAAAAGTACCCTAAAATTATGACGCCATTTTTGACCTATGATGACGGCATCATCGCGAATTTTTTGCAGTTTTTAGCCTATTTCAATGTATTTTAAACCATTTTAGACCTATTTTTACCTTTTTTTCGCTTTTTTTTGTCCCTTTTTTCCCTTCTTTTTTCTCTTTTTTCTCCTTTTTTTCTCTTTTTTTCTTTCCCCCTGCTTGCCCCCCCGTTTCAAAAAAGTTGCCCCCCGTGCCCCCCATTTTGGAATTGCCGCCCCCCCGTTTTAACCCCAGGGGGGCAGTGCACAGGTCTGCAGTCAGCACCATAGGTGAACAGCCTCTTGGATTTGGGGGGTATACCCGACCCCTGAAGTTTGGGGGTGGGGTGTCCCAAAATTTATTTTGGGGTATACCTTAACACAAATACCCCATTTTTTGCGTTTTTAGTATTAGACTAAGATCCCCAAATTTTAGTGGGGGGGGGTGTCCGGGTTACCCCCAATTTTTTTGGAGGGGTGTCGGCTGTAATCAGGATTTTTTAGGGGTATAACCCCCAAAGCCCCCCCCCCTGCCCTGCCCACCTATGGTCAGTACTGCAAGAAAACTGAAAACTGTGTTAATGATGGCAGCGCGGAAAAACTAGCAGAAAATGGCGGATTTTTGTTAGAAAAGTCACACAAAAGTTTGCAAGTGCGACTTTTCTAGCAAAATTTTGGTTAAAAAATTAGTCTACAGTCGGGCATTCTCCTGGGTTATATTTTACCTGAATCATTTTTATTTTAGATGCTGCAGAAGAAATAAAAAAGGAAGAAATGAGAAAACAGGCTAAAAAAGAAATCGAAGAGTGGCATAAGAAGAGAGAAGAACAATTAGTTAATGCAAAGAAAAATAATAGGTAATCGATATTTAAGTCTGTTTTTAAGGTGTTTTAAATATGATATTTATATATAACAGTGTTTATATGCGAGAAAGTAGGTGAAGCTGAGGCGGGGTCCCTTCACTCCACTCCTCCACTTTGTTTCTTTTTTTTTAAACTTTTTAGATAAAGGATTCTCTTCTAATTCTAAGGGGTTCTAAACACTAGACCGAGACCCCATGCCTGATATTTTAAGAAGGTCGATCCTGGTTTGTCTATTGAATTTTATTGATTAAACTAGGTTATTTAGGCCTAAAAACTAAATGATTATACTGTTTTTTATACCAAAAACTGTGTTTTTGACGGTAAATCTAAAATTTATGCTTGTAAATTAGCAGGGGACATAGTCGGGGGTCAAGGCAGAACCCACACCCACCGACCCCTCATTGTTGTCTTTTGCCAACGGCCAGAGTTTCGTTCAACCGTGGTCATGTCCGTCCGTCCGCTCCTCACCTTGCTCACCCCCTCCCCCTTCCCACTCTTGGAGGAGATTAGCAACCGCTGCGGGGTTCGCCCAGAGGTCCTCTGGTCCCAAGGTTGTTTTAATGTGTGTGAAGACCTGTGCACTGCCCCTCGGTTTTATTGAGGGGGGGCACGGGGGGCAACTTTTTTGAAGCGGGGGGGGGCAAGCAGAGTAGAAAGAAGAAAAGAAAGAAAAATGGACAAAAAAGCGAAAATAAAGTAAAAATAGGTCTAAAATGGCTTAAAATTAAAATAGGCTAAAAACTGTAAAAATTTTGCAATTCATAGGTCAAAAATGGCGTCATAATTTTTGGGTTTTTTTTTTAATTTTTAGGCTGAGGGGCTATAAAATGGAGGGGGGAGGGCAAATAAATCCTCCATATAAAGTGGGGGGCATTTCCAGACCGTGCACAGGTCTGTGTGTGCATGTGAAAAGATGGTGTGCATAGGTGTTTTTGGGGGGGGGGGCAGAGGGGTTCACCCCTCCCCCAGAGCCAAAATTTTGGACCCCCCCCTAGAAAAAAACCAGGGGGGCCCACCCTCCCCCCCAAAGCTCGAGAGCGGTCCGGTCTGACCCCCCCTAGCGAGGCTGACCCCCCGTCCCCCCCCCTTCCGACCAACTTGGAAGTATATTTTTTTATTTACTGTCAAAAACACGGGTTTTTAGTTAAAAACAGTGTTTAAATACACTTTTTAGGCCTAAATAGGCTGTTTTAATACATAAAATTCAATATTAGACCTAAAAACACTTAAATTATTGAGTTAAAAAAATTTTGCTAAAAAATTAGACCCCCCTGACCCCCCCCCCCTAAATTTGAAATCTCGCACCCGGGTTCGACCTCCCCCCCTAAAAAGCCAGGGGCTCCGGACACCCCTGGACCCCCCTAAAAAATTTTGGCCTTCCAGCCGGAGGTGGACCCCCCCTAGCGGACCCGACCAAAAACACCTATGATGGTGTGTTGTGTGTGTTTTGCATAGCAGGCAGTTTGGTGATGTGTATTGTCTGTGTGGAATTGATTTTGTGTAGGTAAGAGCAGAGGAAAGGTGATTTCCCCGCCCTGAAGTTGGGCGAGGGTTCTCCTGACCCCGCGAGGAAGATTTTGTTCCTCGTTGCTGATTGCTGGTGCTTTTGTTTGAAGTATTGGGTTTATAGGAATGTTGTTAATATGATTTGTGACTGTGTTTGCGTGAATTTGTTGTTTTAGTGCTTTGTATGTTTTGTTCTGTATGTCTGTTACTCTGTTGGAATGTTTGTTATGAAAGATTGTTTGCTTAAGCCTGCTGAGAGTGCAGGTTGTTGTTAAGTAGTGAGTGGATTCTTTGTGTACATGGCTGCCAATTTTGCTTGTTTTGCGTGAGTGGAATGTGTGTTGCTATTGGGAGGACTTTAGCTTCTGTGTGTATGATGTGTGTGTGTGTCTGTTTGTGTCTCTGGTGTGCCCTGTTGCGACCCTGAAAGCAGGGTTTTGTATTGTTTGCAGTTTGTTTATTTGTGTGCTTGATGTTGTAGGGTGCCAGATTGTGCTGGTGTACTCTATTATTGGTCCAGTGATTGCCTTGTATGTGTGTAAGCGTTTCTTTTGGTTTACCCCACGATGTTGTGGTGAATGCGTTTACGATTTTGAGTGTTTTGGGTGCTTTGCTGTGTGTGTTTGCGATGTGTGTATTGAATGTAAGCTCGGGGTCAAAAGTGAACCCAAGATTTTTGGGTTTTTGGTTGTGATGAGTTTGATTGTTGTGTTCTTTATTTGTAGTGACACTTGTGTGTTGTACTCTGCACGATCTGGTGTGAATAGTGTGGATGTTGTTTTGCTTGCATTTTATGTGAGTTGGTTTATGTCTGTCCATGCTTGTATTGTGTGTAAGCAAACCTGTGCACTGTCCCCCGGGGTTTTATTGGGAAGGGGCAACTTTTTTGAAATGGGGGGAAGAGCAGAGGAGAACGAAAAAAAGAAGGGAAAAGGGAAAAAAGGGACAAAAAAGCCAAAATAAAATAAAAATATGTCTAAAATGGCTTAAAATACATTGAAATAGGCTAAAAACTGCAAAAAATTCGAGATGATGGCCTCTTCATAGGTCAAAAACGGCAGACCTGTGCACGGTCTGGAAATGCCCTTCCGCTTTATTGGAGGATTTGTCCCCGCGCCGTTTTATTGCACCCCCCCCCCCCCCGCAAAAAAATGAAAAAGTACCCTAAAATTATGACGCCATTTTTGACATTTTCCGAAATAGGTAAGCAGAGGAGTTAAGGAGAGAAGTAGGAGGGGGCGAAAAAAAGGTTATCCCTCAATTTTGAAAAAATCAAATGCTACAATAAAAATGGCTTTTTTACCTAAAGTAAAGTTCAGATCTGTGCACTGCCCCCCCCCAAGGTTTTATTGGGGAGCAATTCGAAAACGGGGGGGGGCAACTTTTTTGAAACGGGGGTGGGGCAAGCAGCGGAGAAAGAAAAAAAGAAGGGAAAAGGGACAAAAAAAACGAAAAAAGGTAAAATAGGTCTAAAATGGCTTAAAAAACATTGAAATAGGCTAAAACTGCAAAAAATTCGCGATGATGGCGTCATCATAGGTCAAAAGTAGCGTCATAATTTTAGAGTACTTTTTCATTTTTTGGCGGGCAATGAAACGGGGGGAGGTAAATCCTCCAATAAAACAAGGGGGGCATTTCCAGACCGTGCATAGGTCTGAAAGTTAGTGTTGTTTCACCTGATATGGGTAAAATGCACTTCAAAAAAATAATATGGGTAAAATACACAAACTACACCGCGAGTAGACAAGACAGACAAGGCAAAATTAGGGTAGGACTACTCACAAACATACACAAAGACACTATCTTCTCCCAGCTCAGTCCAACACGCTAGCGTTTTTAGTACTGGAACCCCCCCAATTTTAGGGGGGGGAGTGTGCGGTCCGGGGTACCCCCAAATTTTAGGGGGTGGGGGGTGCCGTCTATAGTCGGGATATTTTTGGGGGTATAATTTTCCCAACCCCCCTGCCCACCTATGGTTTTGTAAGGTATTGTAGTGCTTTGTTGCCGAGATATTTGAGCTGGTGTATGCTTGTGTAGTCGGCATAGGTGTTTTTTTTTTGGGGGGGAACAGAAGGGTCCACCCCCCCTAGAGCCAAAATTTTGGACCCCCCCTAGAACAAATCCAGGGCCCCCCCCTAGCGAGGCTGACCCTCCTCCCTCTCCCTCCAATTTGGAAGTATATTTTTTTATTTACTGTCAAAAACACGGTTTTTTAGTTAAAAACAGTGTTTAAATACACATTTTAGGCCTAAATAGCCTGTTTTAGTACATAAAATTCAATATTAGATCTAAAAACACTAAAATTATTGAGTTAAAAAAATTTTTTTTGAAAAATTGGACGCCCCCTGATCCCCCCCTAAATGTGAAATCTCGCACCCGGGGTCGGACCCCCCCCAAAAAAATTTGGCCTTCCACCCGGAGGTGGACCCCCCTAGCGGACCCGACCAAAAACACCTATGGTGGTCAGGCCCAACTGAATTGTTTGTTTTGCTGTGATTGTTTGCTGTACTGTTAGTGTGATGGGTGTTGATTTTAATTGTTTGATTGTGCGTGTAATTTTGCGGTAAGTTTTGTTTGTTTTGTGAGTGGTGGATTGAGGATTGTGTGAATTGTTTGTTGAAATGTTTTGCTATACTGTATCGTATGGGCGAGTGATTGTTTTTGTGTTGAATATGATTGCCCTGTTTTTGTCTGTACGTTTTTCTTTGTTGTTGAGTTGTGCTATTGTGTTGTATAGTTTGTGAGAGTTGTGTTTGTGGGTAAAGTGTTTTGTGATGTGTTGCTGCTGCCAGATGTTTGCTTTATGTTCTGCTATTTTGTTTTTTTTGTATTTGTTTGTTTAGCTGTTGTATGTCTGGATGAGTGGGGTATGCTTGTCTGAGGGCATTCCGGTGTCATTTGAGTTGTATGATATGCTTAATGCAGACCTGCGCACGGTCTGGAAATGCCCCCTGCTTTATTGGAAGATTTGCCCCTCCCCGTTTTATTGCCCTCCCCCGCCAAAAAATAAAAAAAGTACCTTATAATTTTTGCGCCGTTTTTGACCTATAGCTATATTTTTGGCAGTTTTTAGCCTATTTCATTCAATGCATTTTAGACCATTTTATACCTATTTTTACCTTATTTTCGCTTTTTTGTCCTTTTTTCACCTTATTTTTTTTCTTTTTTTTCTTCTTTTTTTCTCTTTTTTTGGCTTGCCTTGCCCCCCGCCCCGTTTTATTGCCCCCGTTCCAAAAAAATTGCCCCTCACAGTTATGTACTTGCCCCCCGCCCCCCAATAAAACCCGGGTAGGGCAGTGCACAGGTCTGTTAATGTGACCTTTGGGAACATACATGGGAACGGGGTTGTGAGGGGTTGACCCCCCCAAATTCTAAGAAGGGGGGTTTACCCCCCCCCACTCAGAAGTGGGGGGGAGAAAAAGTTAACCCTCCCCCGTTTTGGAAAACGAAAAAAGTCTTTAAAATGACTCCTAACTGTCTCCAAAATTAAGTTTTTGGGGTTTAAGCCCCCACTCCAGACCAACTTGCCCATGTATGTTTGGGAATATGTGCTTTTTCTGCTTGAATGATGAGTTACGTGAATGCTTTGTATGTTTGCTTGGCGTATGTTTGTGGTAGGTGGGAGTCATAGATGAACACGGTCACCAAAGCTAGGGGGTGTTTACCCCGGGTAAATGACATATCAAAATCTAGGGGAGTCGAACCATACTTGGGCACGGGGTGGGGGTAAACCCCCTAAATTCTGAGAAGGGGCGTTTAACCCCCCCCCCACTCAGAAGTGGGGGGGGGTTAAACCCCCTAGTTTTTTAGGGGGGTCGACCAAGGGTGGAAGATTTTGAAACCTTGAGGAGGGTCAGGTGGGGTCCAATGTCCGAACCAAAATAGTTTTAAACCATTAAAGGTTTATTAATAGTTTCCCAAGAAATTTTCCCGTAGATTTTCGTCTAGGGGGAAGGGTCCCAAAATTTCGAGGCTAGGGGGAGAGTGGATCCCACCCTGCCTTCCCCCCTTTCTCACCTATGCTCACAACACTAAACATGCACACACACAAACAATAACAAACCAAAACACCATTCGCAAACTTCAATAAAGCAAACTGGCAAGCCTTCACCGCACACATAGAATACTAGATACAAACACTCCCACCATAGATGAACAAGGTGGGATAGGGTGGGGTGGGGTCCACCCCCCTAGCCTCGAAATTTTGGGCCCTCCTCCTAAAAAAATCCAGCCCCCCCCCAAATTTTCGAATTTTTCACCCCTTACTCCCTCTTCCCCCGCGGAAAAATTTTAGGTACTTTTTTTATAATATTAAATTTTCTTCCAAAAACGTCAATTTTTAACACAGATTCACTCTTTTTACACCAGAATATTGCTTTTTATTCAACAAAATATAGTATTATCCTTTAAAAAGAACAATTATTAAAGTTATTATGGTTTAAAACTCTTTTGCTTTGGACATCGGACCCCACCTGACCCCCCTCTAGATTTCAAAATTTTGCACCCCGGGTTGACCCCCTAAAAAGCTAAGGGGGGTCCCTGGGACCCTCCTCCTAGAATTCAAAATTCGATTTACCTCGGGTAACCACCCCCTTAGCTTTCCGGACCGTTCTCACCTATGGTGTTAGCACTGTATGTTTTGAGTTTATGATTATTTCCGCTACTGCTTCCCCTCTACGATCTTCTATGAGAGAAAACCATAGAGAGGAGTGAGCGTTTATGTCGCCTGTGATAATTGTGTACGTGTTGTCTTGCTGAGTGAGTTGGTGTATCAACTGTATGATGTGTGTTGTGTCTGCTATTTTGGTTGTTTTCTGTTGTTGCTGATAAAGTGTCCCTTGGAGGGATGTAGATGTTTGCGATGTATATGTTGCTTTTGCGTTTTGTGTTTGCGTGTTATGAGTAGTTCTGTGGTGTTGTGTGTTTGTTGTGGAGTTTGTGTTGGACTGAGCTGGGAGAAGATAGTGTCTTTGTGTATGTTTGTGAGTAGTCCTCCCCTAGTTTTGCCTTGTCTGTCTTGTCTACTCGCGGTGTGGTCTCTGTATTTTACCCATTATTTTTTGAAGTGCATTTTACCCATATCAGGTGAAACAACACTAACTTTACTTCAAATAAAAAAACATTTTTATTGTAGCAATTGATTTTTCCAAAATTAAGGGGTAACCTTTTCTTCGTCCCCTCCCACTTATCTCCTTAACTCCTCTGCTTACCTATTTTCATGACAATAAAGTTGAATATGATTTTAAAAAGTACAGTAATGTTTTTTATATCATTCCCTCCTGTAAAGTTTATAATGAACTTTTTTTGAATTTTCAGAACGGCAGAGGCGGAGTTTATCCGGGAGCGAGATGCAGAGAAACCTGGACAGGAGTGGGAGCGAATCGCTCGACTCTGCGAATTCAATCCAAAGGCCGGGAAGAACGCCAAGGACGTGGCTCGCATGCGAAGTCTTTTTTGTTGAATAAAAAGCAATATTCTGGTGTAAAAAAAAGAGTGAATCTGTGTTAAAAATTGACGTTTTTGGAAGAAAATTTAATATTATAAAAAAAGTACCTAAAATTTTTCCGCGGGGAGAGGGAGTCTAGGGTAAAAATTGAATTGTTGGGGGGGCTGGATTTACGGGGGAGGGCCCAAAATTTCAGAGGCTAGGGGGGGGTGGACCCCACCCCACCCTCTCCCCCTTGTTCATCTATGGTGGAAGTGTTTATTTCTAGTATTCTATGTCTGCATAAAATCTTGCCATTGTTTTTTGAAGTTTGTGAAGGGTGTTTTGTTTGTTATTATTTATGTGCATGTTTAGTGTTGTGAGCATAGGTGAGAAAAGGGGGAAAGGCAGGGTGGGATCCATCCCCCTCACCTTGTTTTGGGATCCTTCCCCCTCGAAACGAAAATCTACGGGAAAATTTTTTGGAAACTATAATAAACCTTTAATGGTTTAAAACTATTGTTGGACATTTGATACACTGACCCTCCTCAGGCTTCAAAATCTTCCACCCTAGTCTAATCCCTGAAAACTAAAAGGTTTAACCCCCCCACTTTATGGGGTGGGGGTAAACTCGTGCCTCCTCAGAATTTAAGGTAAACCCCATGCCCAAGTATATTAATCTCTAGAATTTTAATATTCAGTTACCCAGTAAGACACCCCTCTAGTTTGGTGATTTTTCCATTACTCCCTCCCACCTACCACAAACATACGCCAACAAACATACAAAAGCATTCACATAACTCATCACAAGCAAAAAAGCCCATATTCCCAAACACACATGGCAAGTTGGTCTAAGTGGCATACTTAAACCCCAAGTTTGGAGAGAGTAAAAATCCAAAAAACGCAAAATCCCTATAGTTTTTTTTTGAAGTGTCATTTTATCAATAAGTTTTGCAATTGTAAAAAAAAAAGATAAACGGAAAACAAATGTTACAAAAAGTCTTTTTATTGCATTGTTATTGTTTAAAATATTCATTTTGACCTCAAAACTTAATTTTGGAGACAATTAGGAGTCATTTTAAAGACTTTTTTCGTTTTCCAAAACGGAGGAGGGTTAACTTTTTGTCCCCCCTCCCCACTTCTGAGTGGGGGGGGGGGGTAAACCCCCTTCTTAGAATTTGGGGGGTCAACCCCTCACAACCCCGTTCCCATGTATAACAAAGGTCACATTGACCTATGCTGCCCTACCCGGGTTTATCGGGGGGGGAATTTAAACGAGGGGGGGGGGTAATTTTTTTGGAACGGGGGCAATAAAACGGGGCGGGGGGGGGGGGGGGCAAGGCAAGCCAAAAAAAGAGAAAAAAAGAAGAAGGAAAAGAAAAAAAATAAGGTGAAAAAAAGGACAAAAAAGCGAAAATAAGGTAAAAATAGGTATAAAATGGTCTAAAATGCATTGAATAAAATAGGCTAAAAACTGCCGAAAATATAGCTATAGGTCAAAAACGGCGCAAAAATTTTAAGGTACTTTTTTATTTTTTGGCGGGGGAGGGCAATAAAACGGGGAGGGGCAAATCTTCCAATAAAGCGGGGGGCATTTCCAGACCGTGCACAGGTCTGCATTAAGCATATCATACAACTCAAATGACACCGGAATGCCCTCAGACAAGCATACCCCACTCATCCAGACATACAACAGCTAAACAAACAAATACAAAAAAAACAAAATAGCAGAACATAAAGCAAACATCTGGCAGCAGCAACACATCACAAAACACTTTACCCACAAACACAACTCTCACAAACTATACAACACAATAGCACAACTCAACAACAAAGAAAAACGTACAGACAAAAACAGGGCAATCATATTCAACACAAAAACAATCACTCGCCCATACGATACAGTATAGCAAAACATTTCAACAAACAATTCACACAATCCTCAATCCACCACTCACAAAACAAACAAAACTTACCGCAAAATTACACGCACAATCAAACAATTAAAATCAACACCCATCACACTAACAGTACAGCAAACAGATCACAGCAAAACAAACAATTCAGTTAGGCCTGACCACCATAGGTGTTTTTGCTCAGGTCCGCTAGAGGGGGGTCCACCCCTTTGTGGAAGGTCAAAATATTTTAGGGGGGTCAAGGGGGGGGGGGAGTCCGGACCCCCTGGGTTTTTACGGGGGTCAACCTTGGGTGCGAGATTTAAGGGGGGAGGTCCGATTTTTTAACAAAGTTTTTTTAAATCAATGCTTTTAGTGTTTTGGGTCTAATATTGAATTTTATACACTAAAAAAGCGTATGTAGGCCTAAAAAGCAAAAAGCCTAAAACACTGTTTTTAACTAAAAAACCGTAACTAAAAAACCGTGTTTTTGACAACAAATAAAAAATTCCACTTCCAGCGGGAGGAGGGTCAGCCTCGCTAGGGGAGGGCCCTGGATTTGTTAGGGGGGTGTCCAAAATTTTGGCTTAGGGGGGTGCACCCCTCTGTTCCCCCCCCCAAAAAAAAAAACACCTATGCCGACTACACAAGCATACACCAGCTCAAATATCTCGGCAACAAAGCACTACAAGACTTATAACAAAAAACCATAGGTGGGGACAGGGGTCGGGAAGACCATATACCCCCAAAAAATATCTGACAATAGACGGCACCCCCCCCCCCTAAAATCTGGAGGTACCCCGGACCGCACTCTCCCCCTGTAAAATCTGGGGGGTCCCAGTACTAAAAACGCTAGCGTGTTGGACTGAGCTGGGAGAAGATAGTGTTTGTGTATGTTTGTGAGTAAGTCCTACCCTAATTTTGCCTTGTCTGTCTTGTCTACTCGCGGTGTAGTTTGTGTATTTTACCCATATTATTTTTTTGAAGTGCATTTTACCCATATCAGGTGAAACAACAAAACTTTCAGACCTACGCACGGTCTGGAAATGCCCCCCTTGTTTTATTGGAGGATTTACCTCCCCCGTTTCATTGCCCAAAAAATGAAAAAGTACTTGAAATTATGACGCTACTTTCGACCTATGATGACGCCATCATTGCTGAATTTTTTGCAGTTTTAGCCTATTTCAATGTTTTTTAAGCCATTTTAGACCTATTTTACCTTTTTTCGTTTTTTTTGTCCCTTTTCCCTTCTTTTTTCTTTCTCCGCCGCTTGCCCCACCCCCGTTTCAAAAGTTGCCCCCCCCCGTTTTGGAATTGCTCCCACCAATAAAACCTTGGGGGGCAGTGCACAGGTCTGAACTTTACTTTAGGTAAAAAAGCCATTTTTATTGTAGCATTTGATTTTTTCAAAATTGAGGGATAACCTTTTTTTCGCCCCCTCTGCTTCTCTCCTTTACCACTCCTCTGCTCCCTACCTATTTCGGAAAATGTCAAAAATGGCGTCAGCAGTAATTCTCAGGGTACTTTTTTTTTCATTTTTTTGCGGGGGGGGGGGGGCAGGAACGGCGCGGAGCACTTCCTTTGTTTTGCTTTTGTTTTTTGTTTTTTTTTTTTTTTTTTTTTTTTTTTTTTGGGTTGGGTTGGGGTTTTGGGGGGGTTTTCTGTTTGGTTCGTGCCCAGTTGGCCCCCCTAATTGAAATGTCATTTACGGCGCGGGGACAACCCCTGCTTTGGTGCCGTGTTCTCTATGACTCCCATCCTACCACAAACATACGCCAAAATAAAATAAAAATATGTCTAAAATGACTTAAAATACATTGAAATAGGCTAAAAACTGCAAAAAATTCGAGATGATGGCCTCTTCATAGGTCAAAAACGGCAGACCTGTGCACGGTCTGGAAATGCCCTTCCGCTTTATTGGAGGATTTGTCCCCGCGCCGTTTTATTGCACCCCCCCCCCCCCGCAAAAAAATGAAAAAGTACCCTAAAATTATGACGCCATTTTTGACATTTTCCGAAATAGGTAAGCAGAGGAGTTAAGGAGAGAAGTAGGAGGGGGCGAAAAAAAGGTTATCCCTCAATTTTGAAAAAATCAAATGCTACAATAAAAATGGCTTTTTTACCTAAAGTAAAGTTCAGATTCTGTAACACCGCCCCCCCCCCCCAAGGTTTTATTGGGGAGCAATTCGAAAACGGGGGGCAAACTTTTTTGAAACGGGGGTGGGGCAAGCAGCGGAGAAAGAAAAAGAAGGGAAAGGGAAAAAAACGAAAAAAGGTAAAATAGGTCTAAAATGGCTTAAAAAACATTGAAATAGGCTAAAACGGGCAAAAATTCGCGATGATGGCGTCATCATAGGTCAAAAGTAGCGTCATAATTTTAGAGTACTTTTTCATTTTTTGGTGGGCAATGAAACGGGGAGGTAAATCCTCCAATAAAACGGAAGGGGGGCATTTCCAGACCGTGTCACAGGTCTGAAAGTTAGTGTTGTTTCACCTCGATCTGGGTAAAATGGACTTCAAAAAATCAATATGGGTAAAATACACAAACTACACCGCGAGTAGACAAGACAGACAAGGCAAAATTAGGGTAGGACTACTCACAAACATACACAGAAACACGACACTATCTTCTCCCAGCTCAGTCCAACACGCTAGCGTTTTTAGTACTGGAAACCCCCCAATTTTAGGGGGGGGAGTGTGCGGTCCGGGGTACCCCCAAATTTTAGGGGGTGGGGGGTGCCGTCCTATAGTGGGGATATTTTTGGGGTTATAATTGTCCCCAACCACCCTGCCCACCTATCATTTTGTAAGGTATTGTGTGTTTGTTGCCCAGATACTTGAGCTGGTGTATGCTTGTGTAGTCGGCAGTGGTGTTTGCTTTTTGGGGGGAACAGAAGGGTGCCACCCCCCCTAGAGCCAAAATTTTGGCACCCCCATAGAACAAATCCAGGGCCCCCCCCTCAGCGAGGCTGACCCTCCTCCCTCTCCCTCCAATTTGGAAATATATTTTTTTATTTACTGTCAAAAACACGGTTTTTTGGTGAAAAACAGTGTTTAAATACACATTTTAGGCCTAAATAGCCTGTTTTAGTACATAAAATTCAATATTAGATCTAAAAACACTAAAATTATTGAGGTTTAAAAAACTTTTTTTGAAAATTTGGACGCCCCCTGATCCCCCCTAAATGTGAAATCTCGCACCCGGGGTTTGACCCCCCCCCCCAAAAAAATTTGGCCTTCCACGTCTTCCCGGGTGGTGGATCCCCCCTAGCGGATCTGACCAAAAACACCTATGGTGGTCAGGCCCAACTGAATTGTTTGTTTTGCTGTGATTGTTTGCTGTACTGTTAGTGTGATGGGTGTTGATTTTAATTGTTTGATTGTGCGTGTAATTTTGCGGTAAGTTTTGTTTGTTTTGTGAGTGGTGGATTGAGGATTGTGTGAATTGTTTGTTGAAATGTTTTGCTATACTGTATCGTATGGGCGAGTGATTGTTTTTGTGTTGAATATGATTGCCCTGTTTTTGTCTGTACGTTTTTCTTTGTTGTTGAGTTGTGCTATTGTGTTGTATAGTTTGTGAGAGTTGTGTTTGTGGGTAAAGTGTTTTGTGATGTGTTGCTGCTGCCAGATGTTTGCTTTATGTTCTGCTATTTTGTTTTTTTTGTATTTGTTTGTTTAGCTGTTGTATGTCTGGATGAGTGGGGTATGCTTGTCTGAGGGCATTCCTGTGTCATTTGAGTTGTATAATATGCTTAATGCAGACCTGTGCACGGTCTGGAAATGCCCCCCGCTTTATCTGGAAGATTTGCCCCTCCCCGTTTTATTGCCCTCCC
>JASAMX010019636.1:0-15878 GCA_030248175.1 Microlaimidae sp. YZB2_3 | reverse complement strand
TGCATACGTACATATGCATAAAAAGTTAGAAAAAAATGCATACGTATGCATAAAAGTTAGAAAAAAATGCATACGTATGCATATACTTTCCGGAAAAATGCATACGTATGCATATACTTTCGCGGAAAAATGCATACGTATGCATATAACTAAAAAATATGCATACGTATGGTATGCATATGAATTTATGCATACGTATGCATAACTTATGCATACGTATGCATATAAACATATGCATACGTATGCATTTAAGTTGGATTCACACATAGCCCGTATAATTTGTTCTTTCGTTTTCTTCATTTTCTTCTTTTTCTTTATTAATTAATTTTCATGTATTCTTGGAGCGGTCGGATAAAGGAGTAAATTTAGATGAAGATGTGCATTTTTATTAATAAAATTGCATCTATCATCTTCAGTTTATTCTGTGGCATTATTCTATGGCGTATTAAAATTACCATTTAAACTTTTGTGTTTAAAATTTGTATTTCAGAAATTTTTAAAGTATTTTTTGCATGTAAAAGGAGGCAAGATAAAAACGGACGCCAAAAATACTTAAAAATTTCTGAAATACAAATTTTAAACACAAAACTTTAAATGGTAATTTTAATACGCCATAGAATAATGCCCCACAGAATAAACTGAATAATAATGCAAGAATTTATTAATAAAATGCACATCTCCATCTAAATTTACTCCCTTATTCGACCGCTCCAAGAATACATGAAAATTAATTAATAAAGAAAAGAAGAATGAGAAACGAAGAACAAATTATACGGGCTATGTGTGGATCCAACCTAAATGCATACGTATGCATATGTTTATATGCATACGTATGCATAAGTTATGCATACGTATGCATAAATTCATATGCATACACGTATGCATACTTTTTTTAGTTATATGCATACGTATGCATTTTTCCGCAAAGTATATGCATACGTATGCATTTTTCCGGAAAGTATATGCATACGTATGCATTTTTTTGTAACTTTTATGCATACGTATGCATTTTTTTCTATCTTTTATGCATATGTACGTATGCATATACTTTCCTGATAAATGCATACGTATGCATATAAGTTGCAAAATATGCATACGTATGCATATTTTGGAAATTAAAAAAAAATTTTTTTTAAAAAAAATATGCATACGTATGCATATTTAGCAACTTATATGCATACGTATGCATTTTTCCGGAAAGTATATGCATACGTATGCATTTTTTTGTAACTTTTATGCATATGTATGCATAAAAGTTAGAAAAAAATGCGTACGTATGCATAAAAGTTTCAAAAAAATACATACGTATGCATATACTTTGCGGAAAAATGCATACGTATGCATATAACTAAAAAAATATGCATACGTATGCATAACATATGCATACGTATGCATATAAACATATGCATACGTATGCATTTAGGTTGGATCCACACATAGCCCGTATAATTTGTTGTTCATTTCTCATTCTTCTTTTCTTTATTAATTAATTTTCATGTATTCTTGACCGCTCCAAAAATCCTTTAAATTTTTTATTTATTAAACTTTTTTTAATTTTTAAGGGTAAAATGTAGGAGTTAAATTGAGAGGAGACGTGTATATTTAAATTAATGGATTCATAAATTGTTAGTCAGTTTACTCATGTTGTATTTTTAAATACATTGTATTGTAATTAAATTTTTTATGATAAATACCCTTTCATATTTTTTGTTCAAAAATTGTTTTTCGTAAGATATTTTTGGATATTTTTTAATGTTTTAAAACTTTATACAAAAAACTTCGAGGTAAAGAAAAAACTTTTTAATTTCCAAATTTAAAAGAAGCAAAATGTGTTTTTTCAACAAAGTTTGCTTCTTTGAAAAGTAAAATTTTGGTTTCTAACAAATAATACCATAATAATATCAAACAAAAATCCTGTACATATTAACTGTTAATACTTTAATTTAGATTGCAAAAATGGTATTTTCACTGGTATGAGCTACAGTTTTTCAATCGAGTTAACCGAAGATACCCCTGTAATTTTTTCATCTCAAAGTATACCAGTGCCATATGAGCAGATCAAAGCTCCATCAGACCAAGACTGCTACGAATCATGCAGAAAACAAGTATTCATTTAAATTAACTTACATTTAATTTTATTAAATGAATACACTATTATTATTTTTATTATTTTTCAAAGAATACAACTGTTATTTATTTTTGTCAATCAGATAACAATTGCTTTCAAAAAAGTTTCCAAAAAAGCGAATTTCAAAACAACCTTTGGTTCAGGAAAAAAAGACTAATATACAGACTTCACAAGTTTTCTTTCACTTGGTTGCTGAACCGCTCATTTTTTCACGAACATTTAAATATCACAGAAACCTAATCCCAAAATCATTAGGTACATTATAGGCACCTTGCACTGGAACTCGGTTTACACATGAAGTATGCAAAATACATAAGCGTCTCCATAGTAGTATGCAGATCAACCGATCGAAAATTCGCTCGCTTTCGGTCGGTAGATCTGCATACTACGAAAGATAATTACGAGATACGGTAATTATCCATTATGGTGACGCTTATGTATATTGCATATTTTATGTATAAACCGAGTTCCAATGCAAGGTGCCCATAGTAAATTCAGCTTTAGAAACAGTTACCATATAATTATCTCGTGCTTGATACCGGATATATTTATTAGTGATGTTCCCTAGAGCTCCGAGCTCCGAAGCTCCGGAGCTGAGCTTCGCTTTGCGGAGCTCCGGCTACGCCTTATTTTTGTACTAAATTTATGAATAATTAACGAGTGATGTCCTAGATTATTTGGTGAATTTTTTTTTTTAATATAATTTTTCTCAAAACTTGTTTAAAACGCTAGAAATAGTTTTAAAAAAATACATATAGAGTAACTTTAAACTGGAGACTAGAGACATCACTACTGAATACAAGCACACGCACACACCACCCCAAAACTTTACAAACTTTTGGTCAACTTGAAGCAGTTCAAATAGTGTAGATTTGATTGCATTTTTGATATGAAAATACAATAGACAGTCCAAACTTTGTTTTTTGATTATAAACAGATTAACAAGTCAAAAATCATAAAATCAGTAAAGTGTAACAATTTTAGGGCGTAAAATGCAGTTCAGCAGTGTACAGAGCTGCTTTTGGAATGTTTTCTGGATCCGGGATATGCCTTTTTTACAACACAACAGACATTATGCTATTCCGACAGGATGCCTGGATTAAACGTAAGTTTTGAAAAAAATCCAATTTTTATTATATCAAAATTACATTTTTTTGTTGCAACTATATGTATGCATACCATAAATCTTCAAAGTACAACATTTTCATGATTACTTTTGGGATTCTTTCCGCTGCAAATTCTTAGAAGGGATTTCGCTGAACTGCTGCTCAGCTCAGTGTTAAACTTGGCGCCGACCGCCGAATGGACGCAGAGTTTAACTTAACACACTGCAGCACTGTACGCGGAATTCCTTCTGCGGATTTGCAGCGGTTTTTGCACGAAACAAATCCAAAGGGTTAATAGTAATAATAGATAATAATATTATAGAACAGCTGCTTGACAATTGATATGCCAAAGCAAATAGTTAGTCAAACCAATTTTCTAGCTAAACGGCGTTTTTAAAAACAATTTTGACGAAAAATGTTTATGTTTTGAAATAAAAAGATTTCAGAATTTATTTGTTTAATAAAATTATACAGTTATTAGACAGTACATATAACAAAAAATGCTCCAAAGCGTGTTCTTTTTTCAGTATCTAAAATACATTGCACCTTTTTTGATACGATTTGAGATAAACATTAAAAACTTTCAAAAAAAAAAACTAAATTCTTTGATAGTTTTTTTAAATATTTAAAACATTTGACATGTACTGAGGCTTTAACTAAAATGTTTACAATTATGGGAGAAATCTGGTATAAAGAGTATTTAATTGACGTATTTTTATCTTTTTTTTAAAAACTTTATCGAGGTGAAAATAAAAAAAACTATGATTTTAAAAATTGACAAAACTTTCTGTCGAACTCCTTTCAATAATTTTCTAATTCTAAAACTCGGTTTTTTGGGTGTTTTTTGATCGCAAGAATATAATTTTTTTATGTAAATTGCATCCGCACTCTTAAAACATTAATAAAAATAAAACAAAACGGTTGTAAACAGTTTTTATTATTGCTTGTTAGTCATTGTTAGTCATTGCAAAATTCGTCTTTTAAGTTTTATGGTCCATATCATTTTGTTGTTTTGTTTGAATTTATTTTCGTTTTAGAGAGCTACCGTAGGCTGTGCGACACATACTTGGCTTACTCACCGTCGCACCAAGTCCGAAGTTCCGTTTTCACCGAAAAACGCTGTTGGTACGAGTGCATGGGCAGAAAATCTTGCGCAGCCGCCACATACGACCGCTTCGGTAAAGAATGCCGCTTTATAACGTTGGCCGAAAGAAATAAATCCGGAATATCTAAAGAGACGCAAAGGGGCTTTGTTAGTTTTATAAAAGAATATTAATTGTTAAGGACATTAAATTTACTATTGATGTTTCCACCACCAATATAAAGCTGCGGAACTTCAAGCAGTAAAAGCAGGAGTTTCGGAGCTTCAACTTTTAAATGAGTAATTTTTAGCCTATATACCTTTAAAAGGTGTTGAGTGAAACTATAGTGATATTCCTACTTTCCAGTACTGTGCTCCAGAGCTACAATAAATTAAAACTGAGAAAGGTCCGACCGAAACTTCGCACTTAAAATAAAAAGCTTAAAATCTATTAGTTATTTTATTCGCATTTTTAGACCTATTTTATTGTTTAAATATTTTTATAAAAAAGTTTATTTCTAAATAAATTTTGAAAAAATAATCCATCACGTTTACACTTTCATAAAATTACTACAACAACTTGGCGGAGCTCCGGAGCTTTAAAAAGTAGAGATGCACCCCGGAGGTTAGTGCTTCGGATAACATCACTATAGTTTAGTCGTTCTATTGTGTTTTTGGATTATTTAGTCGTTCTTTTGTGTTTTTGGATTATTTTTTGTTTTTAATAAGCTTCAATAAATTTCAGTTTACAAAAAGATTTTAACACAATAATATTATTCTATAAACTATGAACATCACTCTTTAATTATTTATTAAATTAGAATAAAACTAGGGCACGATTCCAGGGGTGCTCTGGAGCTTTAGAAAGCTGAGCTTCGGAGAGCTAAAAATTTTTAAACTTAAAATTAACGCTAACCAAAATAACAGTATTATTATTATTGGTATTACTATAAGATTGTTATTGGGTAATGCATATTGTATATAATGTATTAATTTGTGCTGTCTTTTGTATAATTTTTGCATGATACTATTTCAAAATAAAAATGATTCGCTTCATAAAATAAGTTTTTAACACGTAAACCCTATTTTCACAGTCGAAATAAGTGATGCTTCTACCCTACAATATCATATTCCAGAGCTCCGGCCATTTAAAGCGGATGAGTAGTCCACCGTTAGATATCCATTTTAATTTAAACTTTAAATATGTTTAGGTATTTTTTTTCGCGTTTTTAGAACTATTTTTATCATTTTATAAAGTTTTAAAATAAATTTAGTTTGCACAAAATTAACAAATGAATCTTTTTTATTATTCATTTTAGTAGAAATAAGGCGCAGCTCTGGAGAACATCATTAGTTATAAATTTTATTAAGCGACATGATAAATATTGTTAACTCCTAGACCGTTGATTCAATGAGTAGTAATTTTTTTTTCGTTTTTTAATGTTTTTTTTAAGTCGAATTGGTAACATGTAATCAGGAACTGTAATTTTGTGCAATACTATTCTGGCGTAAAATAAAATATTTTTTCCGGGTAGATAGATATGTTGAAAGGGAAATATTAAGAGTAGTGGGTCCACCGTCCACACTCACAGTACAGGGAAGCAAATTATTTAGTAAGGTGTTGTGAGTATACATGGCAAAATAAGACAGAAATATATAAACGAGGTTTTTACCCAAGTACTTAAGACTCCTGATGCAGACCTGTGTTTTATCGGGTTGAAACGTCGAGAATAAATTCGTTTATATATTTTTGTCTTATTTTGCCATGTATACTCACAACACCTTATTTAATAATCAACAAGACAGCCCAAAAGGATTCCGTCAAATTATTTAGTACTCATTCACAGTACAGTAGTGCACCGTCCACAATCACAGTTAGGGCCGACCGGGCCAGGATTTTTGCTGATGCCGGGGCCGGGGTAGCAAAATTTGGATTTGCCGGGGCCGGGGCCGGGGTAAAAAATTTTGCCCCAGCCGGGGCCGAGCAGGCTAAAAATTTAGCAGAATTTGTAATTTTGGTCATTTTTTTCAAAAAAAAATCTAATTTTTTACTGTAAATTATTTGTTTTAATTCTTATTACTTTTAAAGAATGCTTTAAAAATAGAGCAGCAATTAAAGCAGTTTTATACGGGAAGTATGTTTTGATTACAAAAGCAAAACGTGTTAAAGGAATTAAAATTAAAATTGGATACCAATATAAAAACACTAATAAAATTATTTGACAGCGAATTTTTTTCATATTATATACGAAATTTTTTTATATTCATAAATCGAATAAGTTGATAATTGGCGAAATTTAACACTAGATTTAAGGAATGTTAGTCTTGAAGAATGTTATTTTAAAGAAGCGTCTTCTTTAAATTTTATTACATGCCTCTACTCAACATTTTTCGGTCTAAACATACAAGAGGGGTTAAAACGCACTTTTTTTATTTTAAATTCTTAGAGCATAAAGCTTTAATAATACCACTTTTTTTAAATTATAAAAAAAATTTTCTTAAATTTTAAGAAAGTTAAAAAAATATTTTAAAATTAAAAAAAAAATATTTATATTGCCATTCCATTATTACAGGCGAATACGTTCGCTGTTTAGTTTCTTTTAAGTTGCTATTCTCTGTTTTTTTTTTAGCGACACTGGGAAAATTTTGACAATAAATTTTTATTGCTTTTTGAACGCGCTGGGATCAATCTGCAAATATCTCGCGTTAAGGTTCTTGTACTTTTGGCTACCTCCTGAAAAAAAGTTTTCAAAAATTTTTCGGGGGTGAGCCCAAAACCCCCCAAATTTAGGGGCAATTTTTTTCAGCCAAATTTATAATTTTTTACCATATAGTCCTGACGTCTGAAAACTTTTGTGCAGATTGCCCATGCTTTCCTGAGCTCAAAAATATATAGTTTGTTAGGGGAAGAATATACAACACAAGAGAATGTCCGACTGTACACTAAATTTTTGACCAAAATTTTGCGAGAAAAGTCGCACTTTCGAATTCATACGCGACTTTTCTCGCAAAAATCCGCCATTTTCTGCCAGTTTTTCCGCGCTGCGATTTTTAACACAGTGTTAGTTTTCTCGCAGTGGGGACTGCGACTTCTTTTGCACTCTATGCTGCTTTAGCCGCACTGCGATTATTTTCGCACTGCGATTATTTTTGGCTGCACAACAAAAAAATACAGACGCCGGTAGTCATTTTCAATGGAGTAAAACACTTCAAATCTAGCTTTATTTAAATTTAAAACGTTGGAAATTTAGTTTATTTTATTAAAATTAAAAAGTTTTAACATCTTAACGTTAAAAAAACGACTTTTACTCATTTAAACACAAAATTTTTGCTCCGCTTTGTTTTTATTTTTTTTGTTGTGCAGCCGTTTTTTTTGTTGTGCAGCAGTGCGAAAATGATCGCAGTGCGACTAAAGCAGAATAGAGTGCAAAAGAAGTCACAGTCCCCACTGCGAGAAAACTAACACTGTGTTAAAAATCGCAGGGCGGGAAAGCTAGCAGAAAATGGCGGATTTTTGCGAGAAAAGTCGCACATGAATTTGAAAGTGCGACTTTTTTTGCAAAATTTTGATCAAAAATTTAGTGTACAGTCAGACATTCTCTTGTGTTATATATTCTTGTTAGGGGTAACCTACCTGGGTCGGGTACGCCGAGAGGTTAAATACGGTCAATTTTACGATTTTTGCTAAAATTCTTTGTATGGGGGTTAGGTAGTAAGTGCATATTTTGGCACCATGCTCAAAAACTGTTTACACCAAAGGTGACCAGGGAGATTTATGCGAAACTTAAAGCTGTACATTTTGGTGATAATCACACAAAAATTTTATGCCCTAAGGCACTGCAATGACTGACCCCTAAAAATAAAACTTTTGACACAGCCCTTCTAGATAGGCGAGTAATATATCACTTTAAAGCTCTCGGCGTGTTGATTTTGAAAATATAAAGAATTTGATCTAAATGGTCGGGTAACCAAAATACAGACTCCTTTGTACCCCCAAAATTAGTAAGGGGTGATTTTTTTGTTATTATTATTTATAAGCCGTGTTTATATTCATTTGAAAGTTCTATGCGAGTTGATTTAAAAAATTTTAATTTTAGGTTGAAATTTTTTATGGTTATGCAGTTACATACCCCCAAATTTGAAAAATGGTAATTTTGTCATTTTTTTATTTTAAGTGACGTGTTTATACTTATATGAACGCTCTCGACGCACCGATTTCAAAAATATATAGTTTATTAGATTTGGTTCAGTGGTTACCCATTTTTGCACCCATCAATGTACCCCCTAAAATTCTCAAGAGGTGACTCTATTATAATACCGTCATGTTTGTACTCATATCAAAGCTCTCGACACGCTGATTTCAAAAAAATATTTTTAACTCGATTCACCCAATGGTTATCATTTTTTATGCTTGTACTCATAATCAAAGCTCTCGAGACGCTGATGTAAAAAAATTATTTTTAACTCGATTCACCCAATGGTTACCATTTTTAAAAACCGCAATGTACCCCCAAAAATTTTTAGGGGTCATAAATTTTTAGGGGGTCATAATAAAAGTAATTTTAAAACGGAGCAAAACACCGGTTTACTCCAAAGTATTTTACTATATTTATGTATAAATTTTTTTCAAAAAGTTTTTTGGTCCTAACGGAATAAAAAAAACTTTTTTCTGCCTCATTTTACAACAAGCCTATAGAAAGTCTACTCGTTGAAATTACTTAAATTTGACTTTAATTTAAGTATTTACACGAAAAAATCCGAGTAAGATTAAAAGTAATTGAAATTTCAAAAGTCAAACAAGCGTAAAAGTAAAAGTAAGTGAAATTTAACAGTCGAGTAAAAGTAAAAATAAAAGTAATCCAAAATCCGTTACTTTTATTAGTCTAAGTAAAAGTGAAGTAACTTTTTACAACACTACTTTCATCATCTCGCGTTCGGAAAGCTCACTTTTAAAACACCTCGTTTTCGGAAAACTCGTCTTTTAGATAGAATTTTGCAAATGCATTTTCAAAAAAGCGAGTTTCCGTCCAAACGATAAAGTTTCATTTTATTTTTAGGCTTTGCTTAGGCTTGCGAAAAACTATGGTGTTTGTTTACTGTTTAATTCAAAGAACACATCATTAAATAGAAATTTACCACAATAAAATTTTGCACGATTTTTGCGTTTTGCTTAAGCTTAATGTTTCGGTCTTAAAGAAAAAACCATTTAGTCAAAGTTTATCATAAAAAATTTAACTTGATTTTTAGATGTTTTGCTTAGGCTTAAATAAAAAATGGTTTACATTCCACTGTTCAAGTCGCTAAATAATAAAAACTTTGTAAAAGTACGTTTATAAAATCGCACTCAAAAGACAAATTTTCTTAAGGCGAGATGTAGAAGACAAAAATTTCGGGGAACTTTTTGATCAGCTAACTTATCTTTAGCCAATAATTATAAAATCCATATCACCAGAAGTTTTTCAATAAAATTTTTTTTACACAACTTTTTGCAATTTCTCGAGATTTATCTAAAACATATAGCCCAAAAAAATTTCATATTATAGGCACCTTGCATTGGAACTCGGTTTATACATGAAGTATGCAATATACATAAGTGTCACCATAATGGATAATTACCGTATCTCCTACTTATTTTTCGTAGTATGCAGATCAACCGATCGAAATTTCGCGCGCTTTCGATCGGTTGATCTGCATACTACGAAAGATAAGTAGGAGATATGGTAATTATCCATTATGGTGACGCTTATGTATCGGCACCTTGCACTGGAACTCGGTTTATACATAAAGTATGCAATATACATAAGCGTCACCATAATGGATAATTACCGTATCTCCTACTTATCTTTCGCAGTATGGAGATCAACCGATCAAACTTTCGCGCGCTTTTGATCGGTTGATCTGCATACTACGAAAGATAAATAGGAGATACGGTAATTATCCATTATAGTGACGCTTATGTATATTGCATATTTCATGTATAAATCGAGTTCCTGCAAGGTGCCTATCTTGCATACTTCATGTATAAACAGAGTTCCAGTGCAAGGTGCCTATACATTAAGTTTTTGAAAAAAAATTGTGCAAGAGAAAAACGCAACATTTCTAACACACGAGACTTTCTGTGCATATATCAATGATTTTTTGCGCAGAGATTTTTCTTGCTCTCAATGACTGTTTTTTTTGTTTATCGCATTTACTTGCAAAAGTGAAAAATAAATCACAATATGCGTTGCGACACAGTGTTAAAAATCGCTGCGCCCGAAAAATAGTAAAAATGGCAGGATTTTAGTATTAAATTCGCTAAACATATTTTCAACAAAGTTTTGTTTACAAATTTATTGTTTACCATTTTTTTATATATTCTTACTTTTATGAACAATATAATATTATAAAAACTTTAATTAAATTTTTTTAACACAAAAGCTTAAAAACAGTTTTACTGGAATTTCTTTTTAATTACTTTAACAAATTTTATTGAAAAACATTTTTTCAAATTAAATACAAACAGTTTATACTATTTTTTTGTTAAAAAAATTACATTTTGGTGTCTTTTGGGCGGTATAAAAATACTGGATCGGCTTAAAAAAGTGGACTGGCTCCGCAGGGTTTTTCCGCCAAAACAAGCGGACCCAGTCCGAATAATAGACCCTGATTAAAATTTAATGAATGCCAGTGTATTTTTATTAATAAACTTAAAAATCCTAAAACAAAAAAAGGAAATCAACTTGATTTTTTTAATTTAATTAATGTTTTAATATCAACTTAAGTTTTAAAACACTTTCAATCTAACCAAGAATACATAATATATATAGAGAAGAATGTAGCACTCAGTATAAACTTTTGTTACTATGCTGGTTCCAACATAACGCAAAACTGGCACACCGGTGGGCCAGTTCAGGCACACCGTGTGCCAGTTCTAGCACACCGGTGGGCCGGAAACGGCACACTGGTGTGCCAGTTCAGGAACACCGGTGTGCCATTTCCGGCCCACCGGTGTATACAGGCCCAACGCTACACTATCCCGAACGAAAAGCTATTATTCTGGAACTAGATTCCAATGAGAAACTTAAAAATATTATACAAAAACTTAAAGAACAATATATCTCTATCGTTGTTGACGTTATTGAAAATGAAAAAGGCAATTATAAGCAACAGTTTCACAAACGTTAACAACGTACATTGAAAATGGACTTGAAGATTTTGGACTGAGGTTGCTGACTTAAATTTCGAACAAGCTAATTATCCACGTTTTTAATGTGCCAAAAAAACGTTAATAAAAAAACAATTACGATTGGCACAGAGGACATACTTCAAACCAAATAAATAAAATCAGCGTATTAACTAGTTTTTTTAGAAAAAAATAGACATTCACTTGTGTCCTATCAGTAAAAAACGCCACAAAAATCTGAAAGCTGCAACTCACTTTTAAAATCATTTTATACACATATGGCCAATTCGCCAATGCTCCTGTGGTTTAAAACGTAAAAAAACTGTCGACTTCACAATTTGGTTTTGGCCAGCGAAGCATTTTCTTTTTTTATCAACAATCAATTTTATGTTTTAACCTTTTGAGATCATATTTTTCAAATCAAGAACTTTTTGCATGCCAATATTCTTTATTTTTTAATCGATTAAGTTGATTTCGGGACGGTAGATTAGATATTTTCAAGTCTTTTAACGACTGAAAGAGTTTGGGTCTCTCGCAGTATATCATAAGACAAATCTGAATGTTATAAACACATCGTAGTTAAACCGCTCATCTCTTTATTTAACATGTAAGTATAGCCGGCATTCAGCACGGTAATTACTGTAAAACCGCACATCACCGTTTAATTACAGTAAATATCGTGCTGGGTGCCAGATATACTTACATGATGAGCGGTTTAACTACGAAGCGTCAATTGTTAAGTTTGATAACTAATTCTTTTCTTTCTCTCTCTGCGAAGTTTTATTTTTGGTCTATAAAATCTTATGTTGATAATAAATTGATGGAATTATTGTCTGACTCAACCGTACCGTTAGAAAAATAAAAATATACTTACCTGAAATTTTTTTCCACTTAGTCATTTTTGAAAAAAAAAACTTTAAATAGATGTTGGCTTAGAAAAATGGTTAATTTTGTAAAAAAAATCATTGTGTAGACTCTTTATAAATAAGTAAACCAAATTTTTTAATGTGAAAATTTAACAAAAATGAGACAATGTAGCATGAAAAAATTCTTTAAAAATAGAGTAAGCAAAAAGTGAAATTTGACTCTACGATATTTTTATGGAAGAAAAAGTGATTTATCAATTAACAAAAACATTCTTGCTAAGTGGCGGCCGACCACCTATTTCCATTGCTATTAGATACGTTACGTTTTTGATCCAAAATAAACATTTCTCGAATTCGTTTTGCGAATTCTGAAGAATACTTGTTGGACGTTTCCTGTAGAAATATTTTGAGCTCGGTTTCTTTTTATTTTATAAGTTTAGTAGCGGTTTTTAATTCTTGACTTTGTTCGTCTGTCAGTTGAATATCAAATATTTCAAGCTGGCGTTGTTTTAGTTTTTGCTTATAAATCAGTTGTTTGTTATGTAATTGGTTTTTTCGTTTAATTGATATAATTTTTTCATCTAAAAACCGAAGGTTACATTTTGAAGAAGCTAAAACTCTGTTAGACATTTGATCTGGATGTGATTTTGATTTGCGTTGATTAACCTTTTTCAAATTTTGCAATTTAATTTTGCAACTAAAACAGAGGACCCGGATAGTTTTTTGGTGGTTGAAACCATATTTTGCAATCGAACGACCGAAAGCACTCGAACGGTATTTTTTCGTGAAATAAAAGACATTTGAATAAAGAATTTGGTGTTTTTTCAGCGTTAAATTTTTTTGCAATCCCTTCGCAGTATCGATATGATTTGTCGAGTTTGGAACAAAAATTTGAGATGTCTATGTAAGCGAGTGGGATTTTGAACAGTACTTAACGTCTTGGCAAGTGCTTGAAAATTATTTTTTTGGTGTCTAAGCATATACTAGCGGCGAAGTTTGGTCCCCCATGTTGATCAGAAAGATCGTAATATAATCGAGAAATTTCAGTGTGTTGACCTATTTCAGCCAATCGAAGGTTTTTAAAACTGTTTTTAATCCATTGTTTGTTTTTTAGAAAGATTTCCTGTGTTAAGTCTGCTTTTCTTAAATCTTTTTTATACTCATTAAATAGTTCAACCAATGATTTACGCTTATTACTATTTATTTTTTTTCGTTTTTAAAGCCTTTTTTGTTTTTACATTTTTAATTAAATAACGTGTGCCAGGTCGGGCACACCGGTGCGCCATCGGTGTGCTAGTTCTAGCACACCAGTGGGCCGGAAATGGCACACCGGTGTGCCTGAACTGGCACACCGATGTGTGATTTTCGGCCCACCGGTGTGCTAGAACTGGCACACCGGTGGGCCGGAAATGGCACACGGTGTGCCTGAACTGGCCCACCGGTGTGCCAGTTTTGCGTTATGTTGGAACCAGCATAGTAACAAAAGTTTATACTGAGTGCTACATTCTTCTCTATATATATTATGTATTCTTGATCTAACCTAAAAATATAAGCAAGAATATATATATTCCAAGCTGTAAGTCCAGTTGCACAATAAAACTTTCACAGAAAAACTCACACATAAGCTAATTTACCAGCAACCATTACCATTTTCTGCTAATTTCTTCTCCGCAGCGATTTTATAAAAGTCTAGTGCACAAAAAGTAGCTTGCGCGTGAAAAGTTACGTGTTCAACATTGCTTGTTAAATTTAGGTAAAAATTACTGTAAAACCAAAAATTTATTGAGTTGTATATTTTGGATATAAGTAATGATATCATAATAACTTTAATATTTATTGTACGCCGTATGAATAGATATTTATTTGCAAACCCTCATTTTGTAAACAAAATCTACAAATGATTTTAATGTTTAAAAAATTTTAAATTTTTAGAATAAAGATTCATGATTAAAATAACGAGTTTTAATTAAGTCTTACTAAAACCTAATATATATGCATAATATCTTCATATTAAAGCGATTAAAGTAGCTCTATGTATAAAGAAATAGGTATATGTATCACTGTCAAAAATGTTAAGCGCTTTAAAATTTGCATTCTCTTATTTGACAGCTAAAATGCCGGGGCCGGGGTAGAGAAAATTGCATTTAACGGGTCCGGGGTAGAGAAAATTGCATTTACCGGGGCCGGGGTGGAAAAAAAATTCGGGGCAAGCCGGGGCCCCGGTCGATCTCTACTCACAGTACAGTGAAGCATTAACCCAGAAGCAAATTTTTTGCTGTTAAATTGCGACGACTCATAACTAAAGGCGATATAAGATCACGATTTTTTTTGGAGACGAAAAAATTACCTCTACCGGGATTTGAACCCGGGTCCCCTTTCCTTGAATTCAAACCAGTCCAGTGTGCTACCACCCTACCACTGCACCATACGGTCTGTTTGTGATTCATTTTACAGCGTTTCTTATACTCGCCGCCAGTAGTTGAGTCATCACTTTATCAAAGGACTTTCCACATCACGCCTTCTCAACCAAGAAAAATCTGCTCTTAGCAAGCTTTAACCGTCATCACTTTAGGAAAGGATATTTCCTTTCCCGTCATCACAAAATCAAAAATTTATATTCTTTTGGAAACGACCCTCTTGCTTGAATCAAGCTGAGGAGGTAAACCAGAGTTTTACCGCAGGTCGCCAAAATATTGATAATACAGTTCATTTCAATAACATATTTAAATGAGCTTGCAGAATTGTTTTATTTTTTGGCTAAAGCTTCAGTACTTTACGAGATATTATTATAATTATTTTATTAAGTAATTATCAAGACAATCATTTGACGTATTTCTATATGATTCCTTAAAGAAAGACTCATGTTGAAAGAGAGATGATTTCTAAATTAACGCGATGTTCAATTCAACTACCCAGGGGGCAGTTCACAAGTAGGAGGAAAAACTATCAAAATAATTATGGATGTAAATTGTTTATTTAAAAATGTCTCGTTTTAAAATGATTTTTCTTGTCTTTATTTGAAATTTGTTATATAAAAATGAAAAATAAATAATGCCACAAATTAATAATTGATTTTAATCAGTTGTGTAGTTTTCAGTTTTTGCCAAAGCGCGTGAAAAAGCAAAAAATGCAGAGAAAACAAGATCCCTATAATTTTTTAAAATGACGCTTGTAGTTTAACTTAATTTTTAAAGAAATAAAGCATTGAAACCGCAATAAACCACTCAATATTTATTCAAAATTTTATTAAAAATATTACATTGGACAACTTGTTTAAAATACAAAAATCAAAACAGTATTAGTAAGTTTTTTATTTTCACATAAATTCTGCTGAAATAAAAGTTTTCGGGATGGCCCCAATTATGGTACAACAAAAGCTGATAAAAATCCAGCAAGTGTTAGAATAAATCGCTCCGATTTCTTCTAATTAGAATTTATTTTTTAAAATATCAGCCAATCAGAGCTTCAAAACCTGATACTGCCACACCCATTCAGTTTAGGGTCTAGCCACACGTCCTTTCACCGGCTCCCT
>JASAMX010019635.1:0-17326 GCA_030248175.1 Microlaimidae sp. YZB2_3 | reverse complement strand
TTACTGGTTCAGTTACGTATTGCTACCTCGCTAAAAGATAAACTTCTAATTGATGTCATTTAGTTGGATTTTGCAAAGGCTTTTGACACCGTGTCCATCAAAAATTGTTATATAAGCTAAAAAATCTGGTGTTTCTGGTAAATTTTTAAAATGGCTAAAAGAATTTTTAGTTGGGCGGAAAATTAAAGTTGTAATAAATGAGCTCAGTATCCAAATCATTTCCTGTAAAAAGTTCAGTTCCTCAGGATTCCGTTTTGGGTCCATTTTTTTTTCTTACTTATATTAAAGATATTGTTGTTTGTGTTAAGTACTTCAAAAATTAGAGTTTTTGGAGATGATATAAAGTTGTTTGCGAAATCTATAAGTATAAGAAAATACCACATTCAAACCTGAAGTTTTCAAAAAGATTTAGATAGAATATACAGCTGGTCAGAAGACTGGCAATTGCAATTATCTGATCATAAATGTGAAGTTTTTCATATTCGAAATCATAGCAGAGTTAATTTGTAAATATAAGCTTGGTAATATTGTACCTATAACTACAGAATTGTTGCGTGACCTTGGTGTTTATATATAGTGACATCACTAATTTTTAGAACATCCAATTCAAACTCTAGAAGTAATCTCCTCAGAGACAAATTTCATGGTATGTTTGACTATGTATAACTATAGCCCGATAAAATTTTCACTTCACTAGTGCAGTTTGGAACCCTTGGGGGCGGAAAAAGATATAAACATTTTGCAAAAAATGCAACAAAACTTCACTCAAACTTTGTTTTGTAAATGCAAATTGTTACCTGTAGTTTCTGGACGAAGAAGACTGGATTACCTAGGTTTAGAAAGATTAAAGGACCGAAGAGACAAAACTGATTTATATGAGTGTTTTAAAATTATACATAGTTAAAACAGTTGTTCCAAGCCAATGATTTTTTTAAGTTTAACCTGCAGCCCACCCGTCGTTAGGTCCTTTTAAATTGGCAGTTGAAGATAGCTGAATTAATGCAAGGAAGTTTGCTTTTGCAAATAGGGTGGTTATACCTGGAACAATCTACTCCGTGTGAAGTAACTGTCGATTCTTTGGATGCATTCAGAAAAAGTTTTAAAACTGACTAAGTTTAAGTTTTATGTTTTAGCGCTTTTTTGAGCCTATAAAGTCATTTTAGATAACTATGTTCGTTGATATTTTGTTAGTTGTATGTAGTTTATGTTGGCGGGGATTAAGTCTCAGGATTTGATGTTGTTGATGAAAAAAAAAAGAAAAAAATTTTAAAATAAGTTTTTGAAAAAATATTTTTATCGCCCTATATTGATATTAACTTTAAAAAAGTATGTTTTTAAACTTTTATTTGTCAGAAAAAGAACGTAGTATGAGTAAATTTTTTCAAAAACTTAAGAAACTGCCACCACATTAACCGAATTGTAAAACTTAATTTATTTATTCAAACCTTTCTTATTTTAAAAGAATGTATTATAAATAAATTGAACTCATTAAAAATTAACACATTTAGATGAAGCTTTGCAAAAAAAAACTAGAAATTAAATAAAAATCTTGTTCAACCCTGCACGCATTAAAATTTTGGCGACAATTATTTTTGACTGGTGACAAAATTGGTAAAATATTTGTTTTTTTTAAAACGCAACAACTAAATTTGCTATTCAATACATCGTAAAAATTGGGAGACGATTTTGCTAAGGCTAACAACATAATAAGCTGCGTTTTTTATAGTCAGAAGTCAGAACTAATGAAGAAGTTCCTTCAAATCCTGACGTGACAATTTATCGTTATTATTTTAATTTATTTGTAATATTTACACTAAAACATTAATATTTTTTTGTTAAATAGAAAAGCCAAAAACAATTAATCAATGTTCGTTTTAAAACTACAAAACATTAATAATTTTAAAACGCTTGAAATAAACATTTGAAAATACCCCTCTCTATTTTAAAAACTCGGATTTACATGTAGGTTGTAGTCTCTACGTGCAACGGAAGTATTGTTGTTTTAAAAAATTCCAATTGCACGGTTTAAAATTAGTATGTTTCATATTTTCTAATGAGCGTGTTCGTTTGTAATAGATTTACAATTTAAAATAATGAAAATTTAAAAGAAGAAATTTTATTTAAAAGATGAAAGAAGATATTTAGGATATTTATACATATGTTATGAACTTCATTTTGCGTTTAGAAAAAACAATTTCCATATTGTTTCGTTGCACTATTGTTTTTGTTTTGTTATAATTTTGATTTAATCATAGTATACGGTTAAAGGTGCGGTGCTAAATATCTTTAAACTTTTTGTCTTCCATTTTGATAGTTTTTTATGAAAATCTTACCCCCTGCTCCCACTAGCCCACAATTTTTTTTCAACAAAATATCTCCAGTGGTTATGGAATTATGCCCCCCCCCAAAATGGCGTTTTTTCAACAATTCTTGTAGGTGATTCTGTAACGTTCTCAAATGGGTATAAAGATTTACGTTTAAAATTATGCACTCAAACAAAGCGGTTATTTTCTACTTTATTTGATACTTTGATCGTTAAGATTGTTGAAGTATTTGTCGAAATATTGCGTTTCCCGCACAAAAAACTCGCGATTTTTTTGTTAAAAACTCTACACGGTGGCAGTGATTTCATGAGCCACTGGCGATATTCTGTTGAAAAAATTTTTGTAGGCTATTGAGGTTGGGGGCAGGGGTAAGGTTTTCACAAAAATTATTAAAATTGAAGACAAAAAGTTTGACTTCGCAACGCAACTGGTTAACGCTAATTTAGCCTCAGCTGATACCTAAAAATATTTATTTTTTTGAATTTTTTAGATTATATAAAGGCATTCTATGAATAGTATTTGTAAAAATGTTTAATAAATAAATGTAATATTTATTTATTTGTAAAAATGTGACTTCTACTCCTTTTATATAAAAAAAGCATACACATTTTAAGACCACTCTGACACCACTTTTTGAGCTCTTTTGAAACCCAAATTTGTTTTTCCGTAGTGAGCCTCCCAGTTTTTAGAGTGCTAAAATTATGTGCACTGTGGTTTTATTATTTTCAAAACTACTAAATATGAAAGTTTATTTGATGTTGTTTTGGCGTGTGTTTGTGTAAAAAACAAAAAAAAGTCGTTTTAAAATATTAATAGCGTATTTTAAATTTACCGCACCGCTTCAAGCAGTCTGTCCTACCGCAGAAACTTTAAATCACAAATGCCCCATAGTAGAATTTTTAAAGTTGAATTAGAACTACCAAGTTTAGAGCTTCCAATTTGTTTTAAAATATAATTTATTTTATTTTATTATAATAAATGATCATTTGCAAACTGCTTTTTACACGCTTAAAAATGGAATTTTAAAGACTAATAGTATGCTAAAAGCCTCAGGGGATCACCTTTTAAAAACTCTATGATTTTTTTAGAAAACCCTAAAAATTGTGTGTGATTGGCATTTATCGTATATGGATATTCGTTTTTAAGGTCTGTCAATTCACAATATTTTGGTAAACACTCTTGTTATGAAGTTAAAAATTGTTTTGAAAAACCTATTTGTTTACTTATGAAGCAGTAAGCAGTCAATATAGCCAATGCCAAGAAAAAGAACGTGCTTTTTAGAGTTATATAGAAACGCCGTTTTGTATTTGTCAGCAAAAATTCTTTCAGAATTGCCACAAAATTTAAACAAACTTTATTCAATCAAATTTCTTAGTAAAATTTTATATATGGCTGATTTTCACACTTTCAAAGATTTTATGTGTCCATTTTTTTTATGTGTTCATCACAAGTTATTTTCGTAGGCTTTTTGTTTCTAATATTAAAAAAAATCACACAAGATGTGAATCTTTCCGTATTTTTTTGTAAAATTGGAAAAATCTAAGTTATGGTACAACTTTAAAAAATATTTTGGTTATTTTTCAATGACAGATTTGAGAATATTCACGTTAGTCAAAAATGTTTCATTTTGGCGATATTTGTTCTGTTCTGAAGGTCTCAACAAAATTATGACACTATCATTTTTTTCCAATGAGTGTTGGGTAAACAATTTGATTCTCAAACCCTTTTATATCTCTTATCGCTTTGATTTTTTACAGAAATACCTCCCATATATTGCAAATTTTACAAGGCACTTGAGGTTTCTTAAAACTCTTAGATGTTAAAGCTTGCGATTCAACGTTGTTTAGTTTTAAAGGCTTTAACAATATTATGAAGCTATGGAATTATTTTCAGCTACACGCTAGAAATAATTTGCATATGGTTTTGTTTTAAAGTGTTTTCGCAACTGTTGATCCACTCTTATTTTTTGTACGAAAACGGAGCAAAACTGCTAAACGCATCATTACTGAACTAAACATCATACGAAACCATCAGTTAGCTGCGTGCCAACCATGTGTATGTGTTTATGCGTGGAATTCATCTTATCTACGAGCGCTGACAAAAAAAAAATCAAATTTCCGATATAAGCCGTGCCTATGTGGCCACGTCGCTTTTTTACTCCTGTAGCTTACTGTGCTATTCATAAAATTTTTGGACTTGGTGAAAGCAGACTGGTACGCTATCTAGCGCGAGACCGGTCTGCTAAAAAGCGGTCCCAGTCCGTTTTGATCATCGTGCTAGTGATCGCAAGTACACTGCATTTACAATTACATTTACAATTTACATTTACAAGTACAATTAATTGAAAGCCACAATTTTTGTCAAAAAAACATTGAGAGAACGGCGACAGTTGGGACCACATTAGCAACCGTTACATTGGTAGCAGAATTGCAAACAAAAAACTTTTAAATTGTAGAACAGGCGTACAACTAACTATACCTATATTTTGTTTCATACTCTAATCTAAAAAGTGTCTAATGGACAGTTTTGACAAAAAATTCTTCTATGGACAATCTAAAAGTGTCCTTTGGACAGTTTAAAGGACATTTCATTTGGCGTGTCCAAAACGCAGTCCAAAACACACTTTTGAACAATTTTATTTTGTCAAAATTGTCGTTTAAAGGTGCGATGCGGATTCAAACTGTTTCTCTTTGATTTTGATAATTTTTTGTGAAAACCGTACACCTTCTCCTAATAGCCTATAAAATTTTTTTCGACAAAATATCTCCAGTGGTTCAGGAGTTATGACCCCCCAAAAATGGTTTTTTTGATAATTCTGAACGTGAAAGATTGCTGAATGGTAATAACAATTTACGTTAGAAATTATGCACTCGAACAAAGTGGCTACTTTCTACTTTAATTTGATACCTTGATCGTTAACATTAGTGTACTATTTGTCGAAATATTGCGTTTTCATACAAAAACCCCGAAATTTTTGTTAAAACACCAAACGACAGTAGTAATTTTATGAAGTTTGTCAACCTTTTTTTTCTTTACTTCGTGTTTTTAGCGAAAAACCAATGGGTTTTTGTACGAGAAACGCAATATCTCGACAAATACTCCACCCATTTGAACGAGCAATGTATCAAAATAAAAGTAGAAAGTAGCCGCTTTCTTTGAGTGCATATATTGCAACATAAATTGTTATACCTATTCAGCAATCTTTCACTTCCAGAATTGTCAAAAAACGACTTTTTTGGGGGTCATAACTCCTCAACCACTGGAGATATTTTGTCGAAAAAAATTTTATAGGCTATTAGGAGAAGGTGTACGGTTTTCACAAAAAATTATCAAAATCAAAGAGAAACAGTTTGAATCCGCATCGCACCTTTAAACGACAATTTTGACAAAATAAAATTGTTCAAAAGTGTGTTTTGGACTGCGTTTTGGACACGCCAAATGAAATGTCCTTTAAACTGTCCAAAGGACACTTTTAGATTGTCCATAGAAGAATTTTTTGTCAAAACTGTCCATTAGACACTTTAGACTGAGTATGAAACAAAATATAGGTATAGTTAGTTGTACGCCTGTTCTACAATTGAAAAGTTTTTTGTTTGCAATTCTGCTACCAATGTAACGGTTGCTAATGTGGTCCCAACTGTCGCCGTTCTAATGTTTTGTTGACAAAAATTGTGGCTTTCAATTAATTGTACTTGTAAATGTAAATTGTAAATGTAATTGTAAATGCGGTGTACTTGCGATGAATAGCACGATGATCAAAACGGACTGGGACCGCTTTTTACGCAGACCGGTCTGCGTAAATAGCGGACCCAGTCTGCTTTGGACCAAGTCCAAAAGTTTTATGAATAGCACAGTAAGCTACAGGAGATAAAAAAGCGACGTGGCCACAGGGCACCGCTTATATCGGAAATTTGATTTTTTTTTGTCAGCGCTCGTAGATAAGATGAATTCCACGCATAAAAAACTACATACACATGGTTGGCACGCAGCTAACTGATGGTTTCGTATGATGTTTAGTTCAGTAATGATGCGTTTAGCAGTTTTTGCTCGTTTTTCGTACAAAAAATAAGAGTGGATCAACAGTTGCGAAAACACTTTAAAACAAAACCATATGCAAATTATTTCTAACGTGTAGCTGAAAATAATTCCATAGCTTCATAATATTGTTAAAGCCTTTAAAACTAAACAACGTTGAATCGCGAGCTTTAACATCTAGAGTTTAAGAAACCTCAAGTGCCTTGTAAAATTTGCAATATATGGGAGGTATTTCTGTAAAAAATCAAAGCGATAAGAGATATAAAAGGGTTTGAGAATCAAATTGTTTACCCAACACTCATTGGAAAAAAATCGATAGTGTCATAATTTTGTTGAGACCTTCAGAACAGAACAAATTTCGCCAAAATGAAACATTTTTGACTAACGTGAATATTCTCAAATCTGTCATTGAAAAATAACCAAAATATTTTTTAAAGTTGTACCATAACTTAGATTTTTCCAATTTTCAAAAAAATACGGAAGATTCACATCTTGTGTGATTTTTTTTAATATTAGAAACAAAAAGCCTACGAAAATAACTTGTGATGAACACATAAAAAAATGGACACATAAAATCTTTGAAAGTGTGAAAATCAGCCATATATAAAATTTTACTAAGAAATTTGATTGAATAAAGTTTGTTTAAATTTTGTGGCAATTCTGAAAGAATTTTTGCTGACAAAATACAAAACGGCGTTTCTATATAACTCTAAAAAGCACGTTCTTTTTCTTGGCATTGGCTATATTGACTGCTTACTGCTTCATAAGTAAACAAATAGGTTTTTCAAAACAATTTTTAACTTCATAACAAGAGTGTTTACCAAAATATTGTGAATTGACAGACCTTAAAAACGAATATCCATATACGATAGATGCCAATCACACACAATTTTTAGGGTTTTCTAAAAAAATCATAGAGTTTTTAAAAGGTGATCCCCTGAGGGCTTTTAGCATACTATTAGTCTTTAAAATTCCATTTTTAAGCGTGTAAAAAGCAGTTTGCAAATGATCATTTATTATAATAAAATAAAATAAATTATATTTTAAAACAAATTGGAAGCTCTAAACTTGGTAGTTCTAATTCAACTTTAAAAATTCTACTATGGGGCATTTGTGATTTAAAAAGTTTCTGCGGTAGGACAGACTGCTTGAAGCGGTGCGGTAAATTTAAAATACGCTATTAATATTTTAAAACGACTTTTTTTTGTTTTTTACACAAACACACGCCAAAACAACATCAAATAAACTTTCATATTTAGTAGTTTTGAAAATAATAAAACCACAGTGCACATAATTTTAGCACTCTAAAAACTTGGGAGGCTCACTACGGAAAAACAAATTTGGGTTTCAAAAGAGCTCAAAAAGTGGTGTCAGAGTGGTCTTAAAATGTGTATGCTTTTTTATATAAAAGGAGTAGTAAGTCACATTTTTACAAATAATAAAATATTTACATTTATTTATTAAACATTTTTACAAATACTATTCATAGAATGCCTTTATATAATCTAAAAAATTCAAAAAAATAAATATTTTTAGGTATCAGCTGAGGCTAAATTAGCGTTAACCAGTTGCGTTGCGAAGTCAAACTTTTTTTCTTCGATTTTAATAATTTTTTTTTTGAAAACCTTACCCCTGCCCCAATAGCCTACAAAAATTTTTTCAACAAAATATCTCCAGTGGCTCATGAAATCACTGCCACCGTGTAGTGTTTTTAACAAAAAAATCGCGAGTTTTTTGTGCGGGAAACGCAATATTTCGACAAATACTTCAACAATCTTAACGATCAAAGTATCAAATAAAGTAGAAAATAACCGCTTTGTTTGAGTGCATAATTTTAAACGTAAATCTTTATACCCATTGAGAACGTACAGAATCACGTACAGAATTGTCGAAAAACGCCATTTTGGGGGGGGGGCATAACTCCATAACCACTGGAGATATTTTGTTGAAAAAAAATTGTGGGCTAGTGGGAGCAGGGGTAAGATTTTCATAAAAAACTATCAAAATCGAAGACAAAAAGTTTGACTTCGCACCGCACCTTTAACCGTATACTATGATTAAATCAAAATTATAACAAAACAAAAACAATAGTGCAACGAAACAATATGGAAATTGTTTTTTTTAAACGAAAATGAAGTTCATAACATTGTATAAATATCCTAAATATCTTCTTTCATCTTTTAAATAAAATTTTCTTTTAAATTTTCATTATTTTAAATTGTAAATCTATTACAAACGAACACGCTCATTAGAAAATATGAAACATACTAATTTTAAACCGTGCAATTGGAATTTTTTAAAACAACAATACTTTCCGTTGCACGTAGAGAACTACAACCTACATGTAAATCCAGTTTTTAAAATAGAGAGGGTATTTTCAAATGTTTATTTCAAGCGTTTTAAAATTATTAATGTTTTGTAGTTTTAAAACGAACATTGATTAATTGTTTTTGGCTTTTCTATTTAACAAAAAAATATTAATGTTTTAGTGTAAATATTACAAATAAATTAAAATAATAACGATAAATTGTCACGTCAGGATTTGAAGGAACTTCTTCATTAGTTCTGACTTCTGACTATAAAAAACGCAGCTTATTATGTTGTTAGCCTTAGCAAAATCTGTCGCCGAATTTTTACGATGTATTGAATCAATTTAGTTGTTGCGATTTAAAAAAAACAAATATTTTACCAATTTTGTCACCAGTCAAATAATTGTCGCCAAAATTTTAATGCGTGCAGGGTTGAACAAGATTTTTATTTAATTTCTAGTTTTTTTTGCAAAGCTTCATCTAAATGTGTTAATTTTTAATGAGTTCAATTTATTTATAATACATTCTTTTAAAATAAGAAAGGTTTGAATAAATAAATTAAGTTTTACAATTCGGTTAATGTGGTGGCAGTTTCTTAAGTTTTTTAATAAATTTACTCATACTACGTTCTTTTTTTGACAAATAAAAATTTAAAAACATACTTTTTTAAAGTTAATATCAATATAGGGCGATAAAAATATTTTTTCAAAAACTTATTTTAAAATTTTTTTCTTTTTTTTTTCATCAACAACATCAAATCTGAGACTTAATCGCCGCCAACATAAACTACATACAACTAACAAAATATCAACGAACATAGTTATCTAAAATGACTTTATAGGCTCAAAAAAGCGCTAAAACATAAAACTTAAACTTAGTCAGTTTTAAAACTTTTTCTGAATGCATCCAAAGAATCGACAGTTACTTCAGATGGGAGTAGATTGTTCCAAGGTATAACCACCCTATTTGCAAAAGCAAACTTCCTTGCATTAATTCAGCTATCTTCAACTGCCAATTTAAAGGGATGACCACGGGTGGGCTGCAGGTTAAACTTAAAAAAATCATTGGCTTGCAACTTGTTTAAACTATGTATAATTTTAAAACACTCATATAAATCAGTTTTGTCTCTTCGGTCCTTTAATCTTTCTAAACCTAGGTAATCCAGTCTTTGTTCATAACCAACAGGTAACAATTTGCATTTACAAAACAACCTCCTAGTGAAATTTTGTTGCATTTTTTGCAAAATGTTTATATCTTTTTGTAAATAAGGGTTCCAAACTGCACTAGCGTACTCCAGAATCGGGCTAACATAGTTATACATAGTTATATATACGATGAAATTTGTCTCTGAGGAGATTACTTCTAGAGTTTGAATTGGATGTTCTAAAAATTAGTGATGTCACTATATATAAACACCTAGGTCACGCAACAATTCTGTAGTTGCAGGTACAATATTACCAAGCTTATATTTACAAATTAACTCTGCTATGATTTCGAATATGAAAAACTTCACATTTATGATCAGATAATTGCAATTGCCAGTCTTCTGACCAGCTGTATATTCTATCTAAATCTTTTTGAAGTCTTAAGGTTTGAATGTGGTATTCTTTAGATGAAGATTTCGCAAACAACTTTATATCATCTCCAAAAACTCTAATTTTTGAGTACTTAACACAAACAACAATATCTTTAATATAAGTAAGAAAAAAAAATGGACCCAAAACGGAATCCTGAGGAACTGAACTTTTTACAGGAAATGATTTGGATACTGAGTCATTTATTACAACTTTAATTTTCCGCCCAACTAAAAATTCTTTTAGCCATTTTAAAAATTTACCAGAAACACCATATTTTTTAGCTTATATAACAATTTTTGATGGACACGGTGTCAAAAGCCTTTGCAAAATCCAACTAAATGACATCAATTAGAAGTTTATCTTTTAGCGCCTGCATCCATTTATTAAAAGTTTCAAACAGCTGTGTTATTGTAGAACTTTTTGCCTTAAAACCATGTTGAAACCTTGACAAAATGACATAGAAAAAGACGAGAAGTTCTTCTCTTGACAAGCTGTTCCATTAGTTTACAAGAAAAAGATGTAAGTGAAATTAGACGAGAATTTTCTTTTAGGCTTTTGGTGCCTTTTTTAAACAGTAAGTTTAATAAAGCTAGTTTTCAATCAAGTGGTAATTCTCCAAAATCAAAAGACATTTGAAAGGTTTTTGCCAAAGGCTCAGCAATAACTTCAGCCAAGCGTTTTAAAAGTAAGCTGGAAAACTGTCAGATGTTTAGGACAATTTGTTAGGGAGCTTTTTTAGGGCTTTAAATACCTTTTTTGTGGTAAATACCATGTTGCTCAAGTTACATTAATTTACACCTGTTTCTTTTTATTTTTATTGTTATTCTAACAGTTTTAATAAAAACACGCAACAAAAAGCGAAAATATTCATTATTACCTCGCTAAAAGAATAAAAAGCTAAAAGTAAAAGCTGAGAACGTCAACGTAGAGTTAATCAAAGTTAAAACCAATAAAAAACTTTATTATTTTCAGAGTAATTATTACTATGATGTCAGATAGAGAATCAATAAGGTAATACGCGCTATTCAGTTAATGATGGCTTATAAACAACAAAATAATGCTAAGAGTTTTTCACAATTTAATAGTGCTGCTAAAAATAGAATTTAAAACATCAAGCATCCAAGAAGGAACTATAAAAATTTAAAAAATACGAAAAAAATCTGAGTTTAAAATTTTTAAACAATTAAGTAATAGAGGCATGTAATTTTTTTATAATTTTTGTTTTTGGTTACTTTTAAACCTTTTGAATTTGAAAGCTTTTTTGCTGTTTTTTTACCAAATTAGCAGTTTTGTGTATTCTCTTTTTCATTATATGTTTGCTATTTTCTAATATTGTTTTATTACCTGTATTTATATTATTAAAGTCTGCTTAGGAAAGAATTTCTTTAAAAAGAATCCCCGTATAAAAATAAAAGTTCGCTTGTTGACTTGCAGGTAATGGGAACCATAAACAAACGGGAAATCTCGGGAATATCCAACAAATTACAGCTTCATACGTGAGAAATTCGCTTAAGCTTAGGCTGTAGTAATTCAAAAGCAGTGGTTTTAAATTTACAAAATCTTACACAAAAATTACCTTTAATTTTAGCCGAGCTTAAAATTATATAACTTGTGTGTTACCAAAACGAAGGTTATATTTCTTCTAAAATATAATTTCTTATAACATAAACGAAAATTAAATGTTTAAAAAATCTTAAAAGTAGCTAAAAATAAGGAACTTGGAGCTGAGAGTTAGTCTTACTAAAACCTATACCTGAGCGTTAATCTAAACCTAAGCCAAATCATTTTATTAATTTAATCCAAGTTCTTATTTTCACCACACCAAGTAGACCCTGTGTATGGCTCTAAAAACTTTTTGCCAAAAAAATACATTTGGAAAAATTAATGTGAGATTCACAAGAAACTATGGTTTGTCGCTCTTTTTTTGTATGGCAACTACCACCGCTGCATACACACATAAGAAGGATTTAAAAACACAGCATACAAAATAACAACATAAACATGGTGTTTAGTCTTGGCCTAAATACAAATCAATATTTAGAATTTTTTAATAAATATAAAATTTTTAATTTGTAAAAGCAAAATATGTTTTTTCCGCGTAGTTCGCTTTTTTAAAAAAACCTACAGTTCTAAATGGTAATACTAAAGTTAAAGTCTTCCAAGCTGAAATTAAGGGCGTAACCGCTCTCCGCCAGGAAGAAATAAACAATAAACCTGTGAGCGAGAAAAATTTTTTAAAAAGTTTTCAGCGGTTATGTAACCAATTAATATTTAGTTGCGTCATGTGTTTCTCTGCAAGTGATATTTTCTCAAAGAACGAGTGGTTACTTTACCACTCATATATTTTTACCCTGATAGAATTTATCTTTAGAATAATAGCAAACAAAAAAGCACAAATTGTAAAACCGCGGGAAAACTATTTTTTAATGGTTGTATTTGCTTTATTGTTTATTGATATTGTATTGAACCAAATTTGAAACTGGACTTAGTTGGCTTTTAATTTTTTTCCTACAATTATGTCTTCCTATATTAATGTTCTTCCCGTAAAAATAATTGATTTTAAAAAAGTAGTGTATAACGAACAAAAAATATTTATTTTAAACAAGCAGTATTTTTTTAACAGCTTTTTAACTATTTATTATTTAGCAAATATTACTGTACACTCTGCTTCAACCCAATTTTCCAATTAATTTGAAAAATTGGGGCTTGGAGCTGGGCTTAAACCAGCGACCCTTACCAGCTCCAAGCCCCTATTTTTCAATTTAATTGGAAAATTGGGTCTTCAAGCAAAGTCTACAGTAATATTTGCTAAATAATAAATTTACAGAATCAAAAGCCGCTACAAAATTCTAGCTTTTTACCTGTTGGAAATATGTTTTTGTGTAAAATAGTTGTTTCTAAATGTGAATTGATACATCGACTAGTAATAAGTGAAAAGCAAAAAATACACTTCAAATTAGTATACTCAATACTGCACCCTCTAATCAAAAAATGCATAGTACTACTAATACTGTTTTAAGAAAAAAACACCTACGCGTTCTTTTTCTACGCTTCAGACGTGCTTTTGGCGTAAAAAGGCAAAAGGTACAACATCTACAAAAATTATTTCGTTTTACAGTTAAAAACTGGAATTTTAATTCTAAATTGAGTTATTTGATACAATTTTCAAAATAAGAAATTTATGATTGAATTATATCTAAGTGTCCTTGTAAATTAGTATTAATTTTTATTATTAAAAAATTCCCTTTGTTTAAAATTTTTCATTGTTCTGTTGCTGATAGTTAAATCAATACTGTATTTATCGAGGTCAGCTCTGTTTCTAGGTCAGCTCAGCTTGATTTGCCCAGGAGAATTGTTTATTTTATTTATGACATTAAAAAACTATTTTTCAATATACTTTATTTATTTATATATGCATATTTTTCGCTCATGAGGTTTTGCCTTGTATTAACTTATTGGGTGATTTTTTTCTACTTTTAGTTTAGTTTTACCTAACCTGATACATTTTTAGTGATGAGCGGAACTGCAAAACCCCCAGTAGAAACACCGGAACCAAAATTGAGATTTTCCAAACATCCGGATTAGGAACTGGAACCATAATTCCAAATATTGCCCAGAACATCCAACCCAGAACCGGTACTACCTATTAAACTGCAAAACCCCGTAACACCGAAATCGGATCCAGAACTGGAATTGAGATATTTCAAAAATTCGGAACAGGAACCGCAGCCCAAATTTAACATTTAGCCCGGAACATTCGGAACCTGGAACTGCCCATCACTAACATTTATATGTAGATAAATAAATAATATGCCACTGCCACATCGCCTAGAGCCCTTGGTGTTTTTATTGGGTGTACAAAATCGACAGTGCCAAAGAGAAAAACATAACCCATCATAACACAACTGCAGCAAGATTAAATTAAAATGAGGAAAGAACAAATTAGAGCTAAATCCAAAATAAAGCAGCAAAACAGAAACGGTTAATTCTCTATTTATTATGCAGTTAAGTACAGTTAACATGAAAGTAAATTATATTAATAAAGTTGTTATTAAATTTATTAATTTGTTACATTGAATAATTTATGAACAAGACAAATGTTAGTAAAAATTAGCACCTCATACACGATTAAGGAGTCTTATAAATTTATATGTAGCAATAAAGTCCACTCTAGTTTCAAAAAATTATTTTGGCATATCAGAGACAGCAGCTGGCCGTACCGCATTGCGTTCTTTTTGCCACAGAGGTCACACTTGTATGAGATGGAAAAGTGATTCAACTAGTCCACACTGAGCACAGTTCAGAATTGAACTTTTTAGTTTTATAAGACATTTGCTGCTGGGAAGCGGTTGAAACGGCATAGAGGTATGATACGTGTTAGACTTTTGGAAAAAACAGCACAGCATCTTTCTTAACTGTTTTTGTTTTGAGGTGCAGCATTAATTTTGTTAAAGGAGTGCCAAATTCTTTCAAAAAGTTATAGTGGAATTTGCAGAGGGTAGTATTTAGACTTATTTTAGCAATTTCTAAAGTAACCGAGAAGATACGGTTAGTGCAGTCAATTTAAAATGCTTCCCGAGCCATTGCATTTGCCGCTGTGTTCCTGGAATTTCTGGTATCGTGGCCTGGTATCCATTGCAAAACAACAGTATCTACTTGTAAGTTTGAATTTGAAGTAACATCGTCTACATGTATTAGAAAATCGTTAACTAGAGGTTCTGTATATTACCAAATTCGGTATTAGATTCTTTATATTGTTTGCGTTGCCTTTTTCTCTATCTTTGAGAAGAGGTTTGTACTTTCTACGCCTCTACTGCTAAACAAGCTATCATTAATCATATTCATCATCACCATCCATCATACATCATCAGAATTACTATTACATTACTATTACATCAGAATGCATCCATCTATTACAAATAATTCAAGTATTACCAATTTAGTTTTCCAGAAGCATTTCACAATATTTAAAATGCTTAGGAATTTTATTGATGGTCAAAAACCTCCAATTTATTTGAACGTTTCTCAGTGTAAAACATCTCCACAAAATTATAACGCTTTAAAGTAGATTTTAGCCTATGAGCGCTGAGGAAAAAACCGACTCTTTAATGAACTCGCCAACGGATAGCCTTGCCCCATTTTTAGCTCCTTCTACTTTGAATTCTATAGAACAAAACGTATAGCCAAATCGCTGATTTTACTCGCTATCTGTGGGTTTTTAAAAATTCTAACCTGCTAAATTATACTTACCGTATATCTTATAATATTAACCTGGACTACTTTTTTTTTAGAATGGGTGTAAAAGGGTGGGCTATTATAAGGGTAACAGTACATTAGGTAGACAGAGATTAAGTAAACGGCGATTAGATAGACGGATGATTAGGTAGACGGAGATTAGGTAGACGGCATTTGTTTAAGAATTGTATTTGTTAAAGAGAATTATAGTTTAATTATGATTAAGATTGATTTTTTACACAAAAATATACTTGGACATTAACAAACACATTTAAAATCCGAAATATATAGCATGAAAGATATATAAATCAAGTTTGAAAATATTTAAAAACAAAGCATAATTAATATTGTGTATGCCAAAAAAATTTATATAAAATATGTTATAGAAAAATAAAATTAAAAAAATTGTATTAGAAATTAGGCTTTTAATTTTTCAACAAAGAAACGACAGGTAGGTATAGTGTTTGAAGAACGATTTTTGCCAAAACAAATTCACTACAAACTTCCAACAAAATTTTATTTTCATCAATTGTAAAATTTTTATTTAAAAATTTTTTTTCATCAAAAATTTTCATCAAATCCGAACCGTGCAGGTTCATTAGCCATTATTTCGATTTTAATGTAACCGGTTTTTTCAAAATAAATTTCATAATGCGTGCGCAACAAATCGCCCTGAAAGTTGCGTGCAGTCTTCTAATCTTAGCCTAGGCTTCTATTAGAGGATAGGCTACTAATTTTTCAATGGGTACAAAAGGTTAGGCTGCTATTAGAAGCTGTGCTACTATTAAAAAACTACAGTATTTAAAGAAAAATATCATGTCATTTCAAACAAATGACATGATTAATGACATGATTTTGTTTTAACTAGCTTATGTATGTTTCCTGTTATTTTAACAAAATAAAATTCAATTCAACTCAATTCAGTTCAAACGACGAAAGAATGGTGCTAGGAAAGACTTCAAACATATCGCATGTATTTATATGAAATATGAACAAAGCCGTGTTAATGTTTTTCTAAGCATTTTTTAACTGAACAAAAAAGTAATTATCTTTTAACCAAATAAATCATAGAAGTTAAGATATTTCCATTTGAAAACGTAATTAAATTTTAAACTAAATAATTAATCAAAACTAAGGCATGCGCACCTGGAGGTAGGGGTTAAAGAATACTAAATTTTTAAATTGAATAAAATACTAATAAAATAACCGTGATAATAATCGCATCGAATTGAATACTATTAAAATACTTTCCAAAATTTCTAATTAAATAAATATTAAAATAAATACCAATTAAATACTTTGGTTTTTTTTGCAAAAAAAAATACAAAAAAATACTTTGAAACTTTTATTCTAACTCAAATATTTGTAATGCAAAAAAGTGGCAAAGGTATTTGTAAAGGCTGGTTCATACATATGACAAAACGTTCTTTGGACAAAGTCCAAACGACTTTGTCCAAAGGGACAACTACAGCGTAAAAACGCCCATTGGACTTTGTCCAAAAGACAAAGTCCAAAGGATAAAATCCAAAGAACAACGTGTTTATACTTTTTGTCCTTTGGACTTTTCCCTTTGGATTTTATTTTTTGGACTTTGTCCAAAGGACAAATTCTAAGTAGCATTCATACTTCGTCCAAAGGAAAAGTTCAAAGGACGTTTTGGCTTTTCCGAAATTGTCCTTTGAACTTTTTCCAAAGGACCTTTTGTCATAAGTATGAACCAGCCTTAATGCAAAAAAGTGGCAAAGGTATATGGCAAAGATAAACCAAAAAAAGCATTTCAATCAAAAACAAACAAACTGTTCCAGTATACATATTAGTTGATTTACAATCTGGACATGTTTTAAAA